>BQNB010068486.1:0-27601 GCA_026074375.1 Tanacetum coccineum | reverse complement strand
TGTCTCCATCTAATGACGTGTATATGCATGTGCTTGTCTGTCTCTAAACAACATATTGAGCCAACCAGCCAATAACTGTCTCTAACTCTGCTCATCGTCTAACCTTGTATAAACCTCATCCGTGTCCTGCCTAACCCTAGTCTCAAATGCTGTCACATGTCGACCCAACTCCGTGTCAGTACTAACTAGTACCCCCTGAAGGGTCTCAACTATCTCGTCTCACGAGTCGGTGATCCCATATCCAATCTCTCTCTCCGGATCACGCCTGATCTCCCTATCTATAGTAACTACAAAGCCATAGTCTACCCTAAGACCTCCAGCCGGTCTAGCAGCAGCAGCATATGAGCTCTCTCCTACCTCGTATCCAGGACCAGGAGCGATACCTAACCTCTTCCAAGGTGGTAAGGTAACCTCGGGTCTGTCCTCCCTACGACTAGCAGAGGTTAGTAGCAATGGTGGTGATGAAGTAGAAACTAATGTGGGCAAGGGTGGTGGTATCCCTAATAATGGTGCATCTGGTCTGGTGGGGGAGAGTATGAAGGGTGGTGATAATGGTAGAGAATGGGAAGTAGATGCGGCCTCAGCTCTCATCCGGATCATCGCAGCTCGATAGCCTAATGAACGAATAGGGCTAGGAGGTGGTGCTGGTGATAACATAGGTGAGGGTGGTGATAGTGGTAGCGATGGATAAGGTATCTGGGGAAGTGGTGAAGACCATAGGGAGAGTGGTGATGATGACGGGGTAGATATAGCGAGAAGTTTGGCAACCTCTGCATCAGACTATAATGGTGTAGGTACTAGAGCTGGAATAGAAATCCTAGCTGTCACACGATATGCAAGGTGTGGTGGTGGTATGGCCGCAGACTCATCAGTCTCGAACGGCTCTGTCTCCTCTGCAGATGGGGCCTGATCAGTAGCTGGTAAAGCAACAACTACAGAGTCGGCAGGAGCTAGGTGCTCCTCCTTTTCCTCATCCCCATTAGCCTCCATGTCAACATCATCATCCTTATCCTCCTTTGACGGCTCATCCTCATCGTCTTTGTCATCTCCTCCATCAGCAGAATAGTCAACAGGATCCTCCTCGGGGTCCTCATCGTCATCCTCCTCTGGGTCCGCCTCAGGCTCGGACTACGGGACATAGTCAGGGTATACTGAGCAGCGGGTGAGGCATCCTCAGCACCTGGCTGATCCCTCAAGCAAAAGTCTCATCATCATTATGCACTAGGCCTTGGGAATATAATCTGCAGAAGGAGGTGCCTCTCTGTGCTCCTCATGACCAGGCACGTAGATCTGACAAGAGGAGTGGGCCTAAGAGCGCACTCCACGTATGGTCCATCTACATGCTCAAGGCAGCTCAAGATACTCGTGATATCGGCTCTCGGTAGATCCAGATGTCTGATCAATCCTTAAGTTGGGCAGGAAACCTCCGTGTATAAAATCCCGCCGATTCAACCGAATCTGACATGACTGAATCTGAAAAATGAAAATAGCAGTATATTAAATTCAAATATTAGAACACTATAGTAATAATACCATTTATATCGATAACATGTATATGAAACATATGAATGCATATAGTCCAAACCAAACATAATGCAAACAAGTGTGTATGCATAATGTATGCACACATGTATGTCCTGTGTAAAAACCCTTTTTGTAGTGAATTCGATGTTTTGGAAACACTTTATAGTCCAGCAAAAACATTTGACCTGGTTTCTAAATAACCTTGTTCTGATACCAATCTGTAAACACGCCCTACATTGGGGTCCCCGCAGTGGAATAAGGGTCCGTGTCGTGTTACTTCATAGACCAATAACACAAGATCTATATAGAGAACGACCAAAAATCGAACGTTTAAAAACCTGATACATTGGATTCAACAAAGTATTTGGTTACATAAGCCGGAAGCTTCACACTTTGTCCACCTTGTTCAAATTACAAAGATTTCTAGCCCATACGAGTTATACAAAATGGTGAAAGCGACAAAAATCTTTAAATGCAGTGACACCTCTAAGATCAAAACCACCTAATGTATCCCTTGTCAGCCTCGTGCTTAACTGATCCCCTTAAAAACATTTGCTTTAAAACGACAATAATAATGTTGTGAATTCATAGTTTGATAAATCATAATATTCTTAAACCACAAGATTTCCTCCCAATGTGTATGATAATGCAACAGATGCAAACATCATATAATGAATTTACGTTGCTCTAAGCTCATGGACACGAAGCTCACGACATAAATGGAATACCATATAAATGGCCTAATTGCCCTGAGTGGATGTTCTATACCCAAACAATCCTATGTTCCGACATGGTATCACGTGTCGTTTTCCCCCTAGTGATCGCACAATCACCCGAATGTGGTGTGTTGTCGAACCTAATAGAACTATTTAATCATTCGCGGCTCATCAGTCCAGTAATTGACAGTTCATGATGAAAGGGCTTCATAATGGAGGGTTATCGCTACTTAGGGCAACTCGTAATCATAAAAGTGAGAACTAAAACCACGCTTGTGCCAGTTGAAAACATTGCATGTTTCTCCACCCCCCAAAAAAAAACTTTTAAAAACAAAATCATGTAAAAACGTGCTCACATAAACTCACCTCGAGAGAGCGAATACACAAGTATATCAAAGATGAATGGGCCACCTTAAATCGTCAGATATAGCAGACCTATACTAAATTAAAGTTCGTATAAGTACCATTACTTTTCGATTAACCGAATATCATAATATTTCTATATAGTTTCATCATATTATCGTTCGGGGCTATCATAATTAAGAGGTCATGTATGAACGAATGAGGATTGTTATGACACTTTAAAATCGTAAATCCAATAACGTCGTCCGATACGCCACCGCCGAAGAGGGGCCATCATTAGTGAAACATCCATAATAAAATGGCACTAACTTGCTTTACTAATACCACAGTATAGCGTCTAAATAGATCAATCACCAACTAATGGTTTTGATAAAATTATGTTTAATAAGTAAAAACGTTTTTAATTACCGTTGTAGGAAGAACACGGCGTAACTTTCCCTCGCGTTTTTAAAAAGTCCCATTTTGAATTTCTTTCTTATGCCCCGACTGCTTTTTTCGTATTAGGACAGAGTTTTATCATAATTTAGAACATTTTCATATTTTTTGACACCTCTGTATGAACAGTACTTTTTACTGTTCACCTAGAAACCCAGTTATAAAGTTATATTTTTATAGTTTTTAATTATCGTAACACCGTAAACTCATTTTTTATTCGTTATAGCTCTAGTTTTTTTAGTGATTTCTTTTTGAGGCAATGGTATCTCGTAATTGCGAACAGTTTATAATTGATTTATGAGGTTTTAAAAAACATAAAAAGCGTTCTGTCATGATCATTAGACTTGTTTATAAAAATAGTTTTTATAAGGTTTCAATTGTCGTAAATTCCCGTCGAAATTCATAACTCGTTCGTTTTTATTGAAAAATTAGACGATTCTTATCATAGAATCGCTAAAAATATGTATAATGTTGTTAAAAAATACCAAAACTTGCTGTTTGAAAAATTTTTATAAAAAAGATTTTAATAAAAAATTCTTTTACTAGCTCACTTTTCCCGTTAATAACGTATAACATTGTTTTAAACCCGTAACTTTTTCGTTAATGTATCTGGTCCGTTTTCAAGTTTTCTTATCTGTTTTGGAATACGACATGCAACGTACAAACTTTATACAAATAAAAAGTGGTAGTGGTATGTGATTTAAAACAGAAAAGTTTGGGTACATGGTCTTCCATGAGTCCAGTGATGTACACTTTGTTTCTATACAACCTTTTAACTTAGCATTTTACCATGTTGTCTTTTATACCATATAGATATTATAACTTGTGTTACCCCTATAATTAAGAGTCCATATGTCCGATAATAATCCTCCATGTCCCAAGTTACTAAGAATGTACAAGTCCATGACATCTCAATGAATAAATAACTTTACCTTAAGTGTCTTTTTACTTCAAGTTCATTGAGTTGCAACTTTTATACATTAACCAGTGTGTACACACATTTATACTTCCAACACTTATACCTAACGTTATGTGATCATATAACATTATAAAAAGTCCATAAACAAGATTTACATGCCATTAGCATTACTTTTCCCTCCTCTTTGAACTATATTAATATAACTTTTATAAACCGAACCCTAATTAATACAAATCATTTTACACTAAAACATGGTCAATCCTTTTACATCCATTTTAAACATGATCTTATAACATCGATAACATGTTTTAAAAGTGAACCAAAATCCATAACTAAAGAAAGAAGTCGCCATACTAATGTTTAAAATGTCCTAAATGGTGATTTTTCTAAATATCATATGCCATAATAAAATCAATGAAAATAAAAAGATAAAGGATTTATAAAACTTGTGATAAATGATTGAATGGATAAGAAATATGTGCAAAACCCTTGTTTAGACTTGTAAACCCAGCTTGCACAATATGAACCCCTAATTCTTCCAATACATCCTAATCTTCTTCCATTTTTCTTTGATGTAACCTTCCTTAATCAAACTCAACAGACCAAGCTTTCCAAACCTTTTTGTATAAATCTTAATATCATTGAGAGGATTGTGTGTATAATCGTTTTAATTGAAACTTTTGTATGGATTTATGGTTTAGAAGAAAAGTGGGGTGAGACCTAGGGTTTTTCAAGACAAAAAGAGAGCAATTGGTGTGAGTTTCTTCTTTAAAGAAATGTAGTGTTTGAGAAACTATGACTAATAGCATTTATTTATACTACAAGTATAAGTTCTCTAAGTGACCTCTGTGAAGTCAAAGACACTCGACTATTCCAAGATGGGGGAGGAAATAGTAGGCGGCATCATAAGGTCAAAAAGATTGCAATAGTAAAGCTAGTTTTCTTACTAACTCATTAGGTACTTCACTAACTAATTAATGAACATGTTTTCTTGCCATGTAATAGTTGAGATTGTCCCATGGTTTTAAGTAATGTGTTTTCTTGAAATATCTAGCTAGTTGTAATAAAATGGAAGTATAAAGTTACTTGTATAAAGTGGAAGTAAACTTTGTTAAATAAAAGTATATCATGTAAAGTGTAGTGTTTTAATTAAAAGTATACTTGCAAAGTGATATGTCTTGATTATTATCTATATAGGGGCGTTCCATATAATATTTGTGATAAGCTTTATAAACTTTGGTAATTGTCAATAATATTTAGCATTTGTTGAAGCTTAAATTAATTAACGTGGTTCTGGGTATGCCTAAATGTAATTATCACGAAACGTATACACTTTACGTATCTAAAAAATAAAATGAACAAAGACCATAATTATTCTCAAAATAATTATTTAATACTTGATTGACGTAAACGTTTAATTGTTTGGTGTCCGTTTACATTAAACGCTAATTTTTAGCTTACGCGATTTAAACTTAATTTATGAAATCACAAGCAACCGCGTACAACACTAAAAATAAATAGTAGATTTATCGACGTCGTCAATGACTTTAAAACATGGGGTGTTATAGACTTCCCTCGTTAAACGAGCCTTGTCCTTAAGGCTTACGATGCAGCACTTGACGACGGTGCGGTCTTGGTGAAGAGGTGTGGGTATTTCTTCTTGAATTGGTATTCACGTTCCCACGTGAACTCAGGACCTCTCTTGGAGTTCTATCAAACCTTGATTAATGGAATGCGGCTTCGCTTCAACCGTTTAGCTTCACGGTCCACGATCTGAACGGGTTCCTCAACAAACTGAAGCTTGTCATCAAAATGAAGTCCATCCAACGAAACGGCTAATGATTCGTCGGCATAGCACTTTTTCAAGTTAGATACATGAAATGTATTGTGAACCCTGCTTAGTTCTTATGGAAGCTCGAGTTTGTAAGCAACCTCTCTAAACCTAATCGCTCACACCTTGATGTCTAACATTCCTAGGTTTAACTTCCCCCATTTGCCAAAAACGTACGACCCCTTTCCAAGGCGAAACTTTAAGCATAACTTTATCCCTGACTTGGAATTCCATCGGTTTATGCTTCAGATTAGCGTAACTCTTCTGTCGATCCCGGGCGGCTTGCATCCTTTGCTTGATTTGGACAATTCTCTCAGTTCTCTCTTGAATCAGTTCAGGACCGAGGATTTAAGCTTCTCCAACTTTGGTCCAACAAACTGGTGAACGACACTTTCGACCATAAAGTGCTTCGAATGGTGCGGCCTTGATGCTAGCGTAATTACTATTGTATATAGAGAATTCAACTAGCGGTAAGTGATTAACCCAACCTTTTCCAAAATCGATCACGCAAGCATGCAGCATATCCTTGAGAGTTAGAATTGTCCTCTCACTTTGCCCGTCTATTTGTGGATGGTACGCAGTACTCATATCTAAGTTTGTACTTAAAGCATTCTGAAGTGACTTCCAGAAGTTGGATGCGAACCTCAGGTCACGATCGCAAATGATTGAAACAGGTATTCCATGCCTCGTGACAACCTCCTTTAGGTAGATTCTTGCAAGTTTATCCATAGGATCAGTCTCTCTCATTGGTGTGAAAATTGCAGACTTAAGTTGAGTCGAATCAACAATCACCCAAATGGTATCGTAGCCTTGCGATGTCTTAGGGAGCTTTGTGACAAAATCCATAGTGATGTTATCCTACTTCCATTCAGGTATCTTGGGCTATACCAACAATCCTGATAGCCTTTGATGTTTGGCCTTCACCTTATCACAGATCAAACACTTGCTAACATAGTGCGATGTCTGGCCTTCATATTGCCACCAATATAGCTTCTTTAAACATGATACATCTTGTTGGAACCCGATGTATAGAAAAATTTTGATTTGTTGGACTCGTGCATGATCACAGTCCGCAAATCGCCATAACAGGGTAGCCAACTCCAGCCATTGAGGCATAGAGTTCCATCCACACGGGGTTCCAACTTTTCTATCCTAATCGCCTCTGGATTTTTAGCGTTTTCAACCAACATTCCTCCAACATCTTCATTCTTGATGTTCTCTGGTTTTCGAGTGCTTCAGTCCTGAGCTTCAAGATTTGTTCGGGAAGATCCAAGCCCAATATCATGACAAATGCTCAAAACTCTTAATGGTTGATCTCTCTCCTTCCTGCTTAGAGCATCAGCAACAACGTTTGCCTTTCCTGGGTGATATCGAATCTCATAATCGTAATCGCTGAGCAACTCTAACCAATGTCGTTGCCTCATGTTCAACTCTTTCTGATTAAGAATGTGTTGCGGGCTCTTATGATCAGTGAATACCGTGCATTTGTTTCCATACAGGTAGTACCTCTAAATCTTGAGAGTGAACACTACTGCCTCCAAAGTTTCCACATCATAGATTTGTATATTTTCTTCTCGAGAATCTCATTGGCGAGATCATAATATAACCTTTTCTCTTTGCATTAACACAGCGCCCAAACCCTTCTTTGAAGCATCGCAGTATGCAATAAAATCTTCGCTTCCTTCAAGTAAGGCCAGGATTGGTGCACTGCACAACTTCTGCTTCAACAGTTGAAAAGTTGCTTCTTGTTTATCACCTCACTCAAACTTGACCTTCTTCTGGGCAAGCTTGGTCATCGGTTTGGCGATCTTTGAAAATCCTTCAATGAATCTCTGGTAATACCCAACAAGACCTAAAAATTGTTGAATCTCCGTTGGTGACTTAGGAGATGTCCAATCTTTAATGGATTCGATCTTGGCGAGATCCACGTGAATACCCTTACTATCAATCACGTGACCTAGGAACTGTACTTTGGAATCCAAAATTCACATTTGGAAAACTTGGCATACAACTCCTCTTTCTTAAGCAATTCTAAGATTAGCTTAAGTAGGTCTCTATGCACTTAGCTTGTTTCTTTGAATAATATCAAAATATCTGTCAATAAAGACAATCACGAATTATCCAAATTTGGTGTTGCAACAAGCTCGCCGATTCATAAGTCTATGAATACCGGCAGGTGCGTTCTGTCAAACCAAACGCATAACTATGAAATTCAAATGGCCATAACGGGTCCTGAAGCGGTTTTCACAGAATGTCTTCTTCTCGAACCCCCTCAGTTTGGTATAACCGACCTTAGGTTTTCAATCTTCGAGAAGACAACTGAAAACCCCGTTAAGCGACAAATAAATCGATACAAATTCTTGGGAGCAGATAAAACGATTCTTCACCGTTAAGCTTGTTCAATTCCCGATAATCAGTGCACATCCGGAATGATCCATCTTTCTTCTTGACAAACAAGACCGGAGCTCCCCAGGGTGAGGAACTAGGTCTTATAAAGCCTTTGTCAAATAGTTCTTTTAGTTGCTCTGACAACTCTTTCATTTCAGAAGGTGCCAATCGATAAGGCGCCCGAGCTACAAGTGCAGCACCAGGTACCAAATCGATTTTGAATTCCACTTGTCGAGTCAGAGGAAGACCCGGCAAGTCCCAAGAAAGAATTTAGGAAAATCTTGAACTATTTGGACAAACACCTCAGTCCGCTTCCTTCTCTGACTTGTCTTCAACCTCATTTGTAGTAATATGTGCCAAAAAGACTGGACATCCTTTTAGCATATATTCTTGTGTTTTAGAGTACGAGATAATGTGTAGACGAGCTTCGTGTCCCTAGTTTCTTTCGTCACCGTGAACAATTAATGTTTCATTTCCCCAGGGGATACAAACGATCTTCTCCGCACACACAATGATTGCTTGGTACTTTGCCAACCAATCCATCCTAATTATAGCGTCGAAACTACTAATTCGTATGGCAATGTTTAAATGTATGTGAATGGGTGTTTAGGAGATTAATGTGCAACCCCTAAGGATAGTGTTTAAACCGAATTATCCACCCGTCAGTAAGTTTCGACATCACATAATAAGTGATCTAAGTAGATGCGTGATATCCATTTGGGAACTAAATGCAGTGGAAACAAAACTCCTATCGGCACCAGTATTAAATAATATAGAAGCATAGCAGTTGTTGAGAAGGAACAACCCCATCATAGATTATTGGAATCTTGGTTTGTTCCCAAGCACTCCCACTACATTACACTTTGGCTGGAGCCCTGTCAATTACCACTTGATTTCCACGTTTTTTTTGTTCTTTACGTGGCATTCCCTGCTTGTAGTGTCCTTGAACTCACACTCGAACAAGTAGTTTCTGGCCTGACCTAGGGTTGCCCTCTGATGTTAGTATTGTTGCATTTCCCACACCTCCTATAGTCCACGAGCAAAATGCCAACTTTGTTGCTTTATGCATTTTGGAGCACCAGGACCGTCCGCGGTGAGAGTTGCATTTAGCGGCATAGAGGGTTTAGATCCCCCGTATGGCTTCTTTCACCATCCCTGCAGTATAGGCCCTGAGCATGTTTTGCCTCTTGTTCTGTTGTTTGTTGGTGTTTGATTGTTTCGGGAAGTGGTTTCAGACTTCCTTTTGTTCTCAGACTCAGCCTGTCTTTTCAGCAATAGTGATAACTTTCTTATCCCATCAGTTCATGGCATTCAACAGCCTCTTCATGGTATTCGTTGGATAGCTACAATGGTTCCATGGACATGTCGGTAATCCGCCGACGTACCTTTCAAAGCTTGTCATACTCCTCTGAAAACATCCTAACTCCAGCATGCTAGTTTCTGGAAAAGTGGTTGTACCCTACCACATCTGTACCCTTCACTTTATCAAATTCCAACAATTTAGCCTCAAGCTTTTTTCATCTCGTTCCAATGAACCAATACTTGTCCAGCCATCTTCTTCCTCAAATCTCCCAAGTCATTGTATACTGCAGCACATGACTGACATCATAACCTGGGAATTCCACCAGTTAAGCAAACTGCTAGAAGATAGAATTTAAACTTAAACCTGATTTTCCAACCAGGGCAAGTTCCTTATGCGAAAACAGTCTCCATCCTTCAAACCATTGGTTTAATTCAACAACTCCCTCCGTGCCTTTGAAATATAGAGGTTTTGCCTTTCATAGAGTCTTGGTAAATGCATTTCCTCGAACAACCTGTTCAGTCCTTCTGCCACCTCGTCCCCAGGAAGTATGATGGTCATCGCCATCCTGTTTCATCTCGTGCTCCAAAGCGTAGTGACACCTTGGTCAATCCATTACCTGAAGTTGGGCAATAAGTGACCGATGTGGTGTGGTTGCTTTTTCTGGGGCTTGAGGTTGTTGTGACCGTGTTGACCTTCGTGGCTCATTTTGGTGCCATTTTTTCTTCAATCACAAAAAAAAACAATTCCTTTTAGATTACAATAAATCATAACCGTGACATACATATACATGATAAAAAAGTGAGTCACATCACATAGTGAAATAACAACTAATTGTAAACAACAATGATATAACCAATCGACATTCATTCAAAACAAATTCGATTACAAACTTATCATAATCAACCATTCCAAATATTAAAATTGAAAACATACATGAATGGTCCCAGATACAAAATGATCATAACGTTTAGGTTACAAAATAAACATAACAACCTATAACCTTACTATCCGGGATTAAACCGTATACTTATAGGCTATATAACAAAATGACTAGCCATAATATGATCTAATTTATGAACTGCTACCAGCCTCCGCTGGCAGCTCTGGCTGTACAGGACCTCCAACGGGTCCCTGTCGTCCCTGTAGTAAGGTAATTTGTCCCTGTAGTGCTGTGACCTGTCCCTGTAATGCTGTCACCTGCCCCTGCAAGGTGGTCACCTGTCCCAGTAGGGGAGTCACCTCTCTCTGTAGAGACTACATAACTGTCAATGTTTGTATAAGCTGCTGCTGTCGAGTATGATCAACTGTCCTCAACTCTCTCATCTCTGTAGATCTCCTTTGGTCTGCCTTCAGCATCTCTAAAATCACAGCCTGTCTCCTACGATCAGCATCATGCAACTCTCTAATCTCTGACATCTGAGCCAGTACTATAGTGCGCAGTGACCATAACATCTCCAGCGTAGCAATATCTCACTCGCATTCCATCGATCGTGCCTCAACCTCTCTAGAAAATCTAGCCTTTGTCTCCATCTAATGACGTGTATATGCATGTGCTTGTCTGTCTCTAAACAACATATTGAGCCAACCAGCCAATAACTGTCTCTAACTCTGCTCATCGTCTAACCTTGTATAAACCTCATCCGTGTCCTGCCTAACCCTAGTCTCAAATGCTGTCACATGTCGACCCAACTCCGTGTCAGTACTAACTAGTACCCCCTGAAGGGTCTCAACTATCTCGTCTCACGAGTCGGTGATCCCATATCCAATCTCTCTCTCTACTCCGATCACAGCCTGATCTCCCTATCTATAGTAACACAAAAGCCATAGTCTACCCTAAGACCTCCAGCCGGTCTAGCAGCAGCAGCATATGAGCTCTCTCCTACCTCGTATCCAGGACCAGGAGCGATACCTAACCTCTTCCAAGGTGGTAAGGTAACCTCGGGTCTGTCCTCCCTACGACTAGCAGAGGTTAGTAGCATTGGTGGTGATGAAGTAGAAACTAATGTGGGCAAGGGTGGTGGTATCCCTAATGATGGTGCATCTGGTCTGGTGGGGGAGAGTATGAAGGGTGGTAATAATGGTAGAGAATGGGAAGTAGATGCGGCCTCAGCTCTTATCCGAATCATAGCAGCTTAATAGCCTAATGAACGAATAGGGCTAGGAGGTGGTGCTAGTGATAACACAAGTTAGGGTGGTGATAGTGGTAGCGATGGAGAAGGTATCCGGGGAAGTGGTGAAGACCATGGGGAGAGTGGTGATGATGGTGGGGTAGATATAGCGAGAAGTCTGGCAACCTCTGCATCAGACTATAATGGTGTAGGTACTAGAGCCATGAATAAGAAATCCTAGCTGTCACATGGATACACGATATGCAAGGTGTGTGTGGTATGCCCACAACTCCATCCAGTCCAGAACAGGCTCTGTCTCCTCTGCAGATGGGCCTGAACAGTAGCTGGTAAGCGTACACCTTACAGAGTCGGCAGGAGCTAGGTGCTCCTCCTTTTCCTCATCCCCATTAGCCTCCATGTCAACATCATCATCCTTATCCTCCTTTGACGGCTCATCCTCATCGTCTTTGTCATCTCCTCCATCAGCAGAATAGTCAACAGGATCCTCCTCGGGGTCCTCATCGTCATCCTCCTCTGGGTCCGCCTCAGGCTCGGACTACGGGACATAGTCAGGTGACTGAGCAGCGGGTGAGGCATCCTCAGCACCTGGCTGATCCTCTGCAACAATCTCATCATCAGTATGCTCTGGGCCTGGAATATAATCTGGCGAAGGTGGTGCCTGCTCTGGCTCCTCAGGGCCAGGCACGTAATCTGGAGAGGGTGGTCCTGAAGAGCGGCCTCCACGTATGGGTCCTCTAGCATCTCAGGCAGCTCAAGATACTCGTGATCATCGGCTCTCGGTGATCCTATGTCTGATAAATCCTCAAGTGGGCTGGAAACCTCCGTGTATATAATCCCCAATTCATCCGAATCTGACATGACTGAATCTGAAAATTGAAAATAGCTTATATTAGTATTTAATTTAAGACTCTTATAGTAATATACATTTATATCATAACATGTATATAAAATATGAATGCATATAGTCCAACCAACTAATGCAACAAGTAGTGTATGCATGAATGTATGCACATATGTATGTCCCGTGTAAAACCCTTTTGTATGAATTCGATGTTTTGAAAACAGTTATAGTCCAGCAAAAACATTTACCTGGTTTTAATTATTCAATCTTTAAGTACTTCGAATTTTTAATTATTGTTCCTAAACCTTGGCTCTTGATAAACCAATCAGTAACACCCCTAAATTGGGTCCGCAGTGGAATAAGGGACCTGGTCGTGTTACTTCATAGATCAATAACACAAGATGTATATAAAACGACAAAAAGCGTTTATACACTGATACATTGATAAACGAAAGTATTTGTTACATAAGACCGAAGCTTCATTTGTCCACAGTTGTTCAATTACAAAGATTTCTAGCCCATGACAGTTATACCAAAATGTAATGCGACAAATCTTTAATGCATGATATCTAAAAAAATCAAAACCACCAATGTATCCCCTTGCAGCTGTGCTTACTGATCCCCTAAAAACATTGTGCTTAAAAACGTTAACATAATGTTGGTGAAATTCCATAGGTTTGATAAATCATATATTCGTAAGACCACAAGATTCCCAAGTGTATGATAATGCAACAGATGCAAAACATCATATAAAAGAATTAACTTTGCGCTAAGCTCATACAACTGAAGCTCGAACATAAATGGAATACCATATAAAATGCCTACATTGCCCTGTTGATGATTCAAACCCTAAACCTCCTATGTTCAGAACATGGTAAAGACGTTCTTCTCCTATTGAATAGCTTAATCACGCGAATGGGGTTGTCAAACCTAATAGATCTATTTTATAACATTCGCGCGTCATATCCAGTAATGACATTTACATGATAATGGGCCAGAATGGGTTATCGCTACTTAGCAACCGTAAATCATTAATATGAAACTAAACCACTTGTGTACCAGTTTGTAAAACATTGCATTTTTCTCACACCAAAAAAACTTTGTAAAGAACAAAAGCATGTAAAAACTGGGGCTATAAACCACCTCGATTGAGCGAATAACAAGTATATCACAGATAATGTGCCAAGTAAATCGTTTCAGATGCAAAACCTATTAAATTAAGTCTATAGACCATTTACTTCGATTAACCAATATCATATATTTCTAATATAGCTTCATCATATTATCGATCGGAAGAGCTATCATAATTAAGAGGTCAATGTAAGTAAACGATGTGAGTAGCACTTTAAATGGAAAATCCAACTAACTAACTCGTCGATACTGCCCTCCCCGTAAGACCTCATTATGAAACTCCATAATAATATAGCACTTTGCTTTACTAATACCACATATAGGTCTATATAGTTCAATCACCATCTAATTGTTTTGATAAAATTATGTTTAATAAGTAAAAACGTTTTTAATTACCGTTGTAGTAAAACTGGCGTAACTTTCGCGTTTTAAGTCCCATTTTGACGTTTCTTATGCCCACGCTTTCGTATTAGGACAAGTTATCATAATTAGACATTTTCATATTTTTGACCCTCTGATGAACAGTACTTTTTACTGTTCACACCAGTTATAAAGTTATTTTTATAGTTTTAATTATCGTAAAACCCGTAAACGTCATATTTTATTCGTTATAGCTCTATTTTTAGTGATTCTTTTGAGCATGTTCTCGTAATTGAAAGTTTTAATGATTTATGAGGTTTACAAAAATAAAAGTTTCTGTCATGAACAGTAACTTTTATAAAAATAGTTTTATAAAGGTATTAATTGTCGTAAATTCGTGAAATTCATAACTCGTTCGTTATTAATTGAAAAATTACGATTCTTATCATTTTGGAATCCTAAAAATATGTATAATTTGTTAAAAATACCAAACTTGCTGTTTGAAAATTTTTTATAAAAAGTTTTTATAAAAATTCTTTTACTACTCCGTTTATTAACGTATAACTTGTTTTTACCGTAACTTTTTCGTTATTTATCCGTTTTTCAAGTTTCTTAGCTTTTTGGAATCGTCATGAGACGTACTATTTTATACAAATATAAAGTGGGCAGGTGGTATGTTGATTTAAAACAGAAAGTTGGGATGTCTTCCATGAGTCCATATGTACACTTTGTTTCTATAACTTTTATCTTTGCATTTTACCATGTGTCTTTTATACCATATATATATTATATGTGTTACATATAATAAGAGTCCATTTGTCCATAATAATCCTCATATGTCCAAGTTACTAAGATGTACAAGTCATGAGATCTCATGAATAAATAACTTTACTTAAGTGTCTTTTTACTTCAAGTTCATACTTGAACTTTTATACATTAACCAAGTGTGTACAATATTTATACTTCCAATATATCCTTACTTTAGTGATCATATAACATTATTAAAAGTCCATAAACAAGATTTACATGCCATTAGCATTACTTTCTCTTGAAACATATTAAATAACTTTATAAACCCTAATTAATACATAATCATTTTTACACTAAAACAGGTACAATCCTTTTACATCCATTTTAACATGATCTTATTAACATCATAACATGTTTAAAAGTGAACAAATCCATAACTACAAGTAAGAATCCCTTTTACATGTTAAAAAGTCCTAAATGGTGATTTTTCTATATAAAATATCATATGCATATAAAATCATGAAAATGAAAAGATAAAGGTTTTAGATAACCTTAGGATAAAGATGGATGATGAAAATATTGTGCTAAACACCCTTGTTTAACTTTAAAAACACCAAGCTGCACATTAAAATATGAAACCCTAATTCTTTCCAAATAAATCCTAATCTTTTTTTTTCTAAACTTCCTTTTCTTGATAACTTCGTCTTAATCAAAACCAACCAAGCTTCCAGAAACCTTTTTGGTATAACCTTATATTATCTATATGTAGGAATGATGAATACATGTTATAAAATAGCATAAAGAAAGGAAAATTTACAGAACGTGGAGCGACCCTAGTGGTTACCATACAAAAAGAGAGACATGGAGTAGAGATTAACAATCAAGCAATGTAGAGTAAGACGAAAACATGGACAAAAGCATATTTAATTCAACTAACAAGAAAATAGTTCTAAGTGTCCCTATTGAAGTCCCAAGAACACTGACTATCCAAGGGGGAGGGAAATAGAGGGGCGAACCATCATAAGGTCAAAAAAGATTGCAATAAGTAAAGCTAGTTTTCTTACTAACCTCATTCAGGTACTTCACTAACTAAATAATAACCTGTAATCCTATGTCATGTAATAGTTAGATTGTCCCATGGTTTTAAGAAACGTGTTTTTCTTGAAATATCTAGCTATTTAATAAAATGGAGTAATAAATTATTCCTTGCATATAGTGGAAGTAAACTTTGTTAAATAAAAGTATATCATGTAAAGTGTAGTGTTTTAATTAAAAGTATACTTGCAAAGTGATATGTCTTGGTTATTATCTATATAGGGGGCTTTACATATAATATTTGTGATAAGCTTTATAAACTTTGGTAATTGTCAATAATATTTAGCATTTGTTGAAGCGTAGATTAATTAACGTGGTTCCGGGTATGCCTAAACGTAATTATCGCGAAACGTATACACTTTATGTATCTGAAAAATAAAATGAACAAAGACCATAATTATTCTCAAAATAATTATTTAATACTTGATTGATGTAAACGTTTAATTATTTGGTGCCCGTTTACATTAAACGCTAATTTTTAGCTTACGCGATTTAAACTTAATTCACGAAATCACAAGCAACCGCGTACAACACTAAAAATAAATAGTAGATTTATTGACGTCGTCAATGACTTGAAAACATGGGGTGTTATAATTTTCGTGGTCCAAGCATTGGTGGACGATCTTTTAAACCAGCTGCCATGATATTGTTGTGCATTTGACTATCTGTTAAGGATGTATTGACTGGAGTAGACATGATGAATGAATGGTTATGAATTATAAAGTGTGAAAGTTGTTGGATCTTAAGTAGATATGATGTGATTGAAGTTGTGGTCTTGTATGCAATTCACATTCACGGGATTTTACACGTCTATGATTAAAACCGATAATTGAATTAATGGGATTTTACAAAATCAATAGAAAACCATAAGTGAGTAATTGATTGTGTTTAAGGTTTATTTGTTGTGAATTGATTGTCTTTTAAGTTCTTGTTTATGGTTTAGGTTGATGTTTGATGTGTTTGGTTAAGTGTCATTATTAAGTTCAAAAGCTGAAGATAACATTCAATTAAAAAAATTCCAAGTGGTGAAACAGAGTCTTAAATCGCTTGATTAGTTTGATAAACTGCTTGTCTAATTCACTTGTTATTTCGCCTGATTAGAAATTGCATATTTTGCTTGAGATTTTTTTCATATTTCGGTTGTCTCAAACAAACATATTTCGCTTAAGTGAGAATGACATATTTCGCTTACCATGAGAAACATATTTCGCTTACCATGAGAAACATATTTCGCTTAACAAAAAACTGCATATTTCGCTTAATGAAAAACATTCATATTTCGCTTGAGATAACTTGCATATTTCGCTCGAGGTACAACATATTTCGCTTGAGAATGCATGTTTCACCTAGAATTGTATATTTCGCTTGAGATTACATATTTCGCTTGAAATTACACATTTCGCTTGAAATTGAATATTTCACTTGAAACAACCTGTCATATTTCGCTTGAAACATGTTCCGCTTCATTTAAAACATATTTCTCTTGATTCATACCTGCATATTTCTCTTCGAGCAAAATACGTAATTTTCACACAAAATCACCAAAACCAAACCCTTTATGACCTTTTAACTTGATTTTTCTTGCACAACTAGTTATCTTATGCCTAGATCTTGCTTAAACACGTAAGCATAAACACATCTAAGAACAAAAATCTAGGTTAGACTTTTTGAACCAAGAACAAATAAAGTTACTTAATAACTCACAAATTTGATCTTGTTTTGCCACAAGAATCATACACAAATCCACTATAGCTCTGATGCCAATTGTAGGATCCCGTATAACACTTCACTTCATATCATACAACACGAATCGAACCAAGAAAAGAGATAAAGAGAGTTGATCTTTTAGAGAGAGAAAGAGGAAAGAGAATTAAGAGAAAGTGAGAGAAAGAAAGATAAAAGATTAATTAGAAAGTGATCAACTAACTTTTCCTAAAAGGAAAAGTTATATATATACCCTAACACATTAAGTAACGCGCGGGATATTTAACTAGGACCCAGGCTCAGGTTTTGCTTGAGATTAAACCCGAAACATATACAATATTAGTTTAACTATCGAGCCTGATTCCCGATATTATACTATTACAACGTTAACTAATTGATTGACCGAGACTAAAATACATAATGGACGAACTTCATGTTCGACTCAATATTTTGAGGCTAACAAATACAATGTTACGAAACCTTTGTTAAAAAACCAAGTCTTAAAAAACCTTAACTGTAATACGAAACCTTCTTTACGAAACCCTCAGTTAAGAAACTGTGTTATGAAACCTTCCTTACAAAACCTGTGATACGTAAGCTTGAAGTACAAAACCAAGACCAAGTATTTGATATGAAACCTCTTGTTTACAAAACCAAAATTCTATGATAGCTTTTACTGTTTACGAAACCAAACGTTAACCGAAGGCTTCCAATTTACAAAACCTCCTTTCATAAATTCTAAATAACCTTTACTTTCGTAAAATCCAAGAAACATCTTACATACGTAAAAAACTTAGCTACGAAACCAAGTAAAAGTCTATCAATTTGATTTTAAGCATTTTAGAGTGATAATATCAATGTTATCTTTTCCAAATTGATAAAATTCTTTGTTACGAAAGCTAGTTTACTTTTTACAAAAGCTTAACTATGTTATGAAAGCTAAGAAATCATTTGCGTATGATAGTTACAAAACCAAAACTACAATACGAAAGCTCAAAAACTGAAATACAAAAGCTATTTTCCCGCCTAAAATAGTTACGAAAACCTAGTTCTTGCTTATGAAAGTTATCAAACCTATATTTTTCGATCAAATTCAATCTAAAACATATATTTTTCATAATCTAGATATTAAACTTACAATTCGATTGTTATGAAAGCTATTATTATGCGTTTTAAGATTAAAAACTCATAAAATCATAAATCTAACTGATGCGAGGGCCGTAAAGAACTTCAGCAAGAAGTTTTACAACTCTTTAGGCAGTGTACCTAATCGTTGCAGTGTAGTATAGGCAAGACTCAGGGGTTGTTATCGTTCTCTAGGGGAATAGGTTGAGAAGGCTTGATCACGGTCTAACAGAATTCTATGGGTTGAGAGAAGATTCTTTTTGTGTTTTTATATTTTATGAAAGCAGGTAAATCTATAGTTTGAGAGGTTGGTTTGTTTAACTAATAACTAAAATAATTATAATCTATGCTACTAGTGATAAATTTATGATAAACAAATGTATTACCTAATCATGCACTACTCCTCAGATTGCTTCTCCTAGATCCGTTGCTTTGTCACACTTATGATGATTTGTGTAAGTATTTCCTAGGTCATGAACAGATTACACGAACCCGCCGTCTATTTAATATTTCGTTAAGGCAACGCACAAGTAAGGTAGTATGAAGACTATTACAAGGGCCCTAAGAGTATATTAAATGCGTGTGAAATATCTTAAGAGGGATCAACCATATAATAGGTAAGGTAGTATAAAGACTGTTACCGATGGTATCCTTTCTACACACTTGCGTTTCCCTAAACATGTCAACAGCGATACAAACAAAAGCTGGTTTTCTAAAGCCTAACGCGCATATTCATCAACAAGAAGCAACATCAAAAGGATCTACAACCTATGTTTCATGCAATCATAGATAAATACAAAGGAGGGTTTAGCCTCGTATGTTATAAAGAAATCAAGAGGATAAATCAATCAAACAACACATAGACATATTGAATGATTAATGATAAATAACCTTACTTGATTAAAACATGGTTTTAAGGTAGTACAATAGGGTTTTGAGACCCTAAAAATAACTGCTAGAATGACTAGGGTTCGTCTCCCTAAGTATCTATTTTGGGCATAAATGCACGATTTAGGGGGTTAAATGACCCCAAAAAGTGTATAAAATGACACCTTATCAAATACTCCTACACTTGAGATTTGCTTGTCCTCAAGCAAATGGGATTTTCTACCTAGACAATAGCAATATTAAGGTCATTTAACCTACTCTTTAAAAGAATTTTACAACAAAACCTTCTAGACCTCGTAATTAAAAGCACGGAAAGTATATACTAGCACCTCACATAAGTGTTTGGGATTCTCTCTTTCTCTCAGGTGTATAATAAATTATAACAACTATGGGTAATAGAAAATAAACACTCATTACCTGTCATAGCATATAAATTACCATAGGCTTGGTAAAAGATCAAACCTCCACCGCTAGGCGCAAGCATTATTCATTACTATTTAAGAGGTCTTTTAAAAGGTTGCGAGATGTAGGTGTAAGATAACATTAATGGAAACGGAAACTGATGGGATATATTTGGGTGGTGACTTTGGGTGAATTTGAAGTGGAAGGGTTAGCTAATTATTTATAAGAATACACGTTAGTTTGGTTGCTAAGCCAAAGACTCGGAAAAAATATACAAACTCTACAAAACTCTACACCAATCTCTTTTTTTTCTTTTCTTGACTCTATGATAAACATAAACCTAAGCAAATGGCAGCCCGTACATTTTTTTCACTCATTTTTATATAATTTTTTTTCGTACACTTTTGCTCTGCCATT
This sequence comes from Tanacetum coccineum, assembly GCA_026074375.1. Taxonomy (NCBI): domain Eukaryota; kingdom Viridiplantae; phylum Streptophyta; class Magnoliopsida; order Asterales; family Asteraceae; genus Tanacetum; species Tanacetum coccineum. Next base: position 7,280 of record BQNB010068486.1, on the reverse strand, counting down.
GCTTAAACATATAATACATTATGGGGTTTATAGATACACCCCTACACTTGAACTTTTACATACCCAATTATTCACAATCTAACTAATGACCTGATTTAAGTTGGATCAAAATAACATGGAGCTTATTGAGCTCTATTAGGGGTAATAAATTACTTCTTCCCTAATTCTTCATAAGATTAATACTACCATGAATCCCAATCGTCCCAAAACTATATTTACAAGGATAAGGACTTAGCAATCGTATACTCAATAATTAACTTTGGTTAAAATAATAATGTACTAAGGCTTATTATTGAAGGAATAGTTTCTAAGGCTTATTTCCCCCTACACTTAAGTTGAAGGAATAGTTTCTAAGGCTTATTTCCCCATACACTTAAGTTGAACATTGTCCTAATGTTCTATAGAAGTACCCATAAAAACGAATAAAGGGAAAATAAAACAGGTAAAAAAACTAATACTCTCATGGTTTGCTTAATAATGGAGAAGAAACATGCGATAACTGGTTAAACAGTCCTCCAAGAATCATCCAATGAAACTTCCTAAGAACTTTTAAGCTTCTGATCATCAAATATAACCTGTAATCAAAGACAAAGAAAACTACACCAAGCATAAAATCGGCGAGATAAATATAAATACAATGAGAGTTTAGGGTTTTATATAACACCCCCATTTTGACATATATAGCAGCGAAAGCTAATCTGGGGTATTATTTCATACTACAACAGTCATAATCATAAAAAATGACTCGTAAAGAGACGTTTTTGTAAAATTTAGTTATCATTCATTTATTCATCAGAGTTTTTATAAAAGAGAGGTCCCAAACATCTAAAAACATAAAGTTTGAATTATAATAGTTTAGCCATCTTTAAGTCCGTGCCACTCCATGCCATAAGATGCTCAGTTACCTGAGATAAACATGCTAAAAAGTCAACACAAAGGTTGAGTGAAATTCATAGGTTTATGTTAAACAGTTTAAATATAAGTCATCATAACAGTGGGTTACGTTGTTATACACCCATAAGTGTAATAATTGCAATGAGTACAATTATTATAGCCTTAAGATAATCAATAATCACAAGAAGTTACCCCAACGGATGCCTTTGCCAAACACCCGCATAGTGATTCAAATGAAGTGCGTTTGGTTACCAAAAAGTAAGGACTTAGGCAATAATAAATCAGGATAGCATACAGTTGGAAAAACACTCGTATTCATGATTTTTAGCATGTATCCCCCTCGCGAGTTTATGAAAACATTAGAAGATTTAAAATGCGGGGCTATGAACTCACCTTAACAGGGAAAATCTGATTGATGACAAAAGTATATCAAGTGAAAGTAACGGCCTCGTCACGCAACCTGGGGTAATATGTCAAGTCTTAGTTTGATTGTTTATGTTTCAAAATTTCATGATGTTTAATCATTTGATTTATTAATTTATGGAAATATTGTATCACTGTTCGGGCCATCATAATTCAAAGGTCATGTAGTAAATGTTTGAGGAGCCAGGACACTTTAAATCGTAAATCTAGCAAACTCATCAAAAGGTATACCCAAATGAAACTCCTCACATGAAGCTCCCTAGTAACGTGACACGATAAGATTTTAAGTTTCTTCAAAAGCTAGTCGATGATAAATTACGTTAGATATATAACGTAATTGATTTATAATGCGTCGATCGATAATTAATAGCGATAAATGTATCGAGTTTTAATAAAATTGAGTTTTATAATATTAATATATATTTTATAATTTATATAAAAATATTGTATTTTATATTTTAAGTTTGCAAAAATAGCAATAAATACCCTTGATTTATAAACTTTTACAAATTTAGTCCTTTATATATAAAGTATATGTAATTTAAACCTTTAATTTTGAAACTTGGCAAGAGAGGTCCTTATAGTTATAACTTTAGGAATATGACAGGATTAACCCTTGTACTTGTTAATTTCCAAATAGTTACGATATATACCCCTTGCATGGAAATGATTTACAAATCAAGTCCAAAAAGCCATGCAAGCTTATTTTAGGGTTTCAAATGATATTTTCAGGTTATAGCTTATTAGAATAAGCTAAAATAAGATGTTCTGTGGTAACAAAAGTTTAGAAAAAGGATTCGTTAGCAAGAAAATCAAAACGGGTCGTTTTTAGGATTTTAATCAAAAACACATGGGTTTGTGGTTCAAGGGATCAAAGAAGAGTTTATATAGGATCTAACAAACCTTATGAATGATTTAAAATAGATTATAAGTTTATGGAACAAGATTATAAGCTTACTTGATCTAAAATGGGTCGAAATGAGGTTTTTGGGTTTGTACGCCTAGATATGGATTCAAGACCTTCCTTCTCTTAATTATTGGATTTTATTATGATCTTAGGGACTTCTCTTGATCCTCCTTGGTCTGATTTAGAACTCCATTTGTGTGGTGATGAGTTTTTGACATATGATTGAAATAGTGTGTGTTTCGGCTATATATAGGGCTCATATGACCCTTAGTGCTCAAGTTATCTTGATGTAAGGATCAAGTGTTGTAGATTGGTGACAAAGGAGGGCTAGTGATAAGTATTGTGGGCTATAGAGGTACCAATGCAAGGTGGAACGGTGTTGAGATGGTTCAGTTATAATGGAGTGATAAGGAGGTGACAAGAAGACTTAATGACCAAGGGAGGTGATGGAGGTGCTTGTAAGGTGCTTGGGTGGCTACTTGGTGACATGGTGGCGAGGTCATAGAGGTGTTAGGGAGCTAGCTTAGCTTAAAAATGGGTTTAAAAATAAAAAAATAGGTGTCGGGTTGGTTTTGGGTTCATCTTAGGGTGTTTGGTTTAAAATTCGAGTTAGGGTTAGAGTTAGGGTTTAGGATTTAGGTTTAGTTTTAAGATTAGGTTTTAGGATTAAGGTTTAGGGTTTAGTTTTAAGGTTTAGGGTTTAGTTTTAGGTTTAAAATAAAATTAGGGTTTTAGGTTTAGGGTTTAAATGTTGTGCTTTAAGAGCTTGTAAGTTATGTTTAAGTGGTGGTAAGAAACTGGAAGAAAAATGGTGGTAAAATGAGCTTATTTGAATCCGTGCTTTATTGATTTATACATTAAGCTTTAGAAAGTTGTAATTTGATTTAGGAGGGAAAATATATTCAAATGTTGTACATTGTACACTTGTACACATGCTTGAAGGCTTGCATATTCTTTTTATATGTATACATTACTTATAATTAGGGTTTTGATATAAACGTTAATGAATAAAGTCTGTTTTGATATAACGTTCTAAATGGTATGTTAAATGGATAATGTACTTGGTAAAAATGATATTAAGAGATAGACTTGACATATTGGGATGTTTACATGATATAAACATACATATAGATGGCATTGGTAGAGGTTGCGTGAGCTCGTTTACTTTAGTTATGTAAACCACATTACATAATGGAATGAAGAAAAAAATTTCCTTGTAAAAAGGTGGTATATATAATAGATGGATATTACAGTGCATCTAATATAATAGATGGATAATTACAGTGATGAAAATTATGGGTTGTTATAGTCTCCCTCCCTTAAAAGAAATCTCGTCCTGAGATTTAGTTGGATGCCGGAGTGATGTTTGAAAACAGATGTGGATACTTGGCACGAATTTGATCTTCGCGATCCCATGTAAATTCTGGTCCTCTTTTAGAGTTTCATCTTACTTTGACTATATGAATATGACTTTGTTTTAGTTGCTTGACTTCTCGATCCATGATCTCCACTGGTTCTTCCACAAAGTTAAGTTTGTCTTAAAGTCGAAGCTCTTACATTGGAATGACAAGGGATTCGTCAGATAAGCATTTCTTTAGATTAGAAACGTAGAAGGTATTGTGGACATTACTGATTTCTTCAGGAAGCTCAAGTTTATATGACACTAGGCTAATCCGTTCAAGGATTTTGAAAGGTCTAATGTATCGGGGATTAAGCTTTCCTCGTTTTCCGCATCAGATGACACCTTTACGAGGTGACACTTTTAACATAACTCGATCTCCAACTTGAAATTCTAAAGGCTTTCGTCATATATTGTCATAACTTCTCTGCCGATCTCTTGCAGCCTGTAAGCGTTGTCGAATTTGCACTATCTTTTCAGTGGTTTCATAGATTATTTCTAGTCCTGTAAGTTGAACATCTCCAAATTTGGCCCAACAAACTGGTGATCTGCACTTTCGACCATAAAGTACCTCAAATGGTGTTGCCTTAATACTGGCATGGTAACTATTATTGTAAGAAAATTCTACTAATGGTAAGTGTTTTTCCCATCCTTTTCCAAAATCTATAACACAGGCTCGAAGCATGTCTTCGAGTGTTTGGATAGTCCTTTCACTTTGTCCATCGATTTCAAGATGATATGCCGTACTCATGTCTAATTGAGTACCCAAAGCATTTTGTAATGATTGCCAAAATCTGGATGTGAAATGACTGTCACGATCTGAGATGATAGATATTGGCACTCCATGCCGGGAGACTATTTCTTTGATGTATAACCTTTTAAGGGTTTCCATACTATCTGTCTCTCGGGTAGGGATGAAATGTGCGGATTTGGTAAGGCGATCGACAATGACCCAGATTGTGTCATGTCCGTTTGAGGTTTTAGGTAGTTTTGTGATGAAATCCATTGTTATTCTTTCCCACTTCCACATAGGAATCTCTGGTTGTACCAGTAAGCCAGATGGATTCTGACATTCTGCTTTAACTCTATAGCATGTTAAACATTTGCCAACATACTCAGCAATGATTGTCTTCATATTAGGCCACCAATAAAGTTTCTTTAGATCCTGATACATTTTGTTAGAACCTGGATGAATGGAATACTTCTATTTATAGGACTCATGCATGATCAAGTCTCTCAGATTACCAAAGAGTGGTAACCAACTTCCATTCTTGACACATCGGGTTCTATCAGGACGTATTTCAAATGATTTGTCCATTCCTCGTAAATTTTCAGCCTTGATGTTTTCTTCCTTGAGTGCTTTAGTTTGAGGTTCGAGAATTTATGATGGTAATTTTGGATGAATGGTCATAAATAATAATCTAGCTCGGAGTGGTTTGATTCATTTCTTCCAGATTAAGGCATCTGCTATGACATTTTCCTTTCCAGGATAGTAGCGAATTTCACAATCGTAATCTGCAAGCAATTCTAGCCAACGGCGTTGTCTCATGTTCAACTCTGATTATTGTTGATGACTTTCTATGATCAGTGAAACACAGTACCACTGTGTCCGTATAGATAGTGTCTCCAAATTTTAAGAGCGAACACTACTGCTCCTAATTCGAGATCATGAATGGTATAGTTTTCTTCATGAGGTTTAAGTTGTCGGGATGCATATGCAATAATTGTTTCCCTTTGCATTAATACGGCTCCTAGTCCTTGAAGTGATGCATCACAGTAAACAACAAAATCGTCGTTTCCTTCTGGTAATGCTAAGATTGGAGCTTCACAAAGCTTCAGCTTAAGTAGTTGGAAAGCTGTCTCTTGGTCTTCGCCCCAGATATACTTCTTGTTTTTCTGGGTTAATTCAGTCAAAGGCTTTGCAATCTTCAAAAAACCTTTGATGAATCTCCAGTAATAGCCGGCGAGTCCTAAGAATTGAGGTATTTCTATGGGTGTTATGGGAGATGCCCAGTTCTTAACTGCTTTAATCTTGGCGGGGTCAACATGAAGTCCTTGACTATCAATTAAGTGTCTAAGAAATTGTACGATACTGATCCAGAAATCACACTTGGAGAACTTGGCATATAATTTCTCTTTTCTAAGTAATTCCAAGATTATTCTCAGATGAACTGCGTGTTCTTCTTTGTTACAAGAGTAGATGAGAATATCATCGATGAACACTATCACAAATTTATCCAAGTATGGTTTGCACACATGGTTCATGAGATCCATAAATTCAGCAGGTGCGTTAGTTAAACCAAATGGCATCACTTGAAATTCATAGCGTTCGTACCTCATTCCGAAAGCAGTCTTGGGAATATCTTCATTCCTTACTCTCAGTTGATGATTACCTGATCTTAAGTCGATTTTCGAGTAGACACTCGAACCTTGAAGTTGGTCGAATAAGTCATCGATCCTGGGTAATGGATAATGATTCTTTACAGTAAGTTTATTCAACTCCCGATAATCAATACACATTCTGAAATATCCGTCTTTATTTTTAACAAATAAGACAGGAGCTCCCCAAGGTGAAGTACTTGGTCATATAAAACCTCGGTCTGCTATCTCTTGAAGTTGGTTAGATAGTTCATGCATTTCTGAAGGAGCTAATCTATAAGGTGCTCAGGCTAAAGGTGTCCCTCTTGGAATTAGATCGATTTGGAATTCTACTTGGCGAACGGGAGGAAGGCCAGGTAGATCTTTAGGAAAAACTTCTAGAAATTCTCTGACTACTGGGATATCTTCCAATCGTTTCTCGTCTGACTTCTTTTCCATTACTTGGGCTACAAAAACTTGATATCCTCTGGATATATACCTTTCGGTTTGAATACAAGATATAAGGCTTAGTCGGGTTTTACTTTGATCACCTCAGATGATCAAAATTTCACCATCGATGGGGATGTAGACGACTTTCTCGTCACAGATAATTCTAGCATGATACTTAGATAACCAATCCATACCAATGACGACGTTAAAACTACTGAGCTTAATCGACATGAGATCAATTTCGAAAGGTTGGTTTAGCAAGATCAGGGTGCAACCCTGGATAACGGTAGTAGTGCCTACTAGGTTTCCATCAGCCATTTCAATGTCGTAAGTAGTATCTAGTGTAATTGGTGGGATATTAAGCTTAGAAGTAAGAGATATGGATACAAAACTTTTATCGGCTCCTGAATCAAATAATACTTTAGCTAGATGTTGGTTTAGAAGGAACGTACCCGTGACTACGTTCGGGTCTTGGTGAGCGTTCTTGTCCCTCAGCAAGTATTCTCTTCCATGGGCATTGTTGTTTGCCTTTGGGCACTGGTTTCTGTAATGCCCTTTTTCTCCACAGGCATGACAAGTTACTGACACTGGTTGCAGGTTGCTTCCAGTGGATAGCCCTTTGTTTCTACAGTTCCTGGTCAGATGACCTACCTTGTTACAAGTCTAACACTTGACATTGCAAGGTCCTGTGTGATGCATGGTGTACTTTTTACACAGGGGAAAGCTTCCAGTATACCTACTATTTTTAGTTGGGGCGACAGCATAAGCCTTGACAGTTTCTTGTCTTCTATTCTGCTGGTGGTGGTGATCGTTGTTGCGGTTGTTATTACGGTTATTTTGGTAGTTGTT
>BQNB010068485.1:2577-33830 GCA_026074375.1 Tanacetum coccineum | reverse complement strand
ATTGTATATTTAATTATTTAAATCAAATGTACAACCACACAAAGCACAATATTACCTCTCATGTTTAAATGAACATGAGAGGATCTTTTTCATTTTTTATACTTATTTTTTTTGTCATACTCGATTTTTTAGTTTTTTTTTTGAACGGCAGATTTTTATTAAAACACTAGCAAGAAGCTAGAAAAGATTACAGGGATAAACAAAAATTAGGGTTTGTAGTTTTGTAACAACGTGACCCAATTAACATTACATTAGATCGATAGAGCACCACTGTATAAGAAGATTGAACTCATCATCGAATAAGAAAGCCACGCCTTTGGTTGAGAGATTCAAAGTGCAATTGATTCTGAATGCGCCAAATTATCCACCACATCACGTAAGCTAATTACCTTCAAGGAACACTTCAATTGCTTATGTAAACGAAGATATTGACAATCCAGTGAGCCATCATTATAGAGTTAAAAGCCCTCTTTCAAGTTCCCATAAATCAAAATTTTTCTCAAAAACTTGGCGAGCCAAGGGACAAGCGAAAAAAATATGGGAAGTGGATTCCACAGCCGAATTACAAAGGGGACAAGCAATTGATGGAATATCCATTCCTCTAAGCGAAAGATTAGCTCTAGTAGGTAATTTATCCAAGCAAACCCTCCAAGCATGAACATTTACGTTGATAGGAACGGCTCTAAGCCATCTAGGTGGAACGATTTTTTTAGTTTGACCTGGTAAAATCTAATTTTGACTTTCAAGCTAACATGACTGCTCAATTTGACCACGTGACAAAATGATACCTTATTACTCGTATGGGTGCTATTATTGATACCCCCTGGCCCACAAAAAGTACGGATGTTTCGTACTTTTTGGTCTTTTTGTCCCCTCTTTTACAGTGCAACGCAGCTTTTTATCAGTTTCTGTTCTGTAATTTTTGACAGTTTCATACTTTTGACTTGTTAAACTTTATAATTTTTGTTCCGCATTCTGCGTTTCACTGTTTTATAATATAAACAAAATTATAAAAATAAAAAAAAACCGGAAAAACCAGGGGGGTACAAACGGCTTTTCAGGGGGGTACAAATAACATGAGCCTTTTATGTTATATGTACCCCCTGAAACACCATTTGTACCCCCCTGGTTTTTTGCGTTTTTTCTGTGGTATTTTATTTTTTTTGTATTTTTATAATTTTGTATATGTTATAAAACTGTGACACAGAGAAAACGGAACGAAAAATATAACGTTTAACAAGTCAAAAGTATGAAACTGTCAAAAATTCTAGAACAGAAACTGATAAAAAAATGCGTTACACTATAAAAAAGAAAATACAAAATGAATCTTTTATACCTTTTGGCACTATTGAGTGGGGCGGGTACCAATAGGATTACCCTTTCATAAAAGCAATCCCGTGACACTTGGAACTTTACATTGAATCTGATGTGTCAGTTTTAAACATATCATGTGAGTTGCATATATATATTCTTAAACTAAAATTACATATATATTAAACTTAAATTTATAACTACATATTAATCGGGGATTGCTCGAGTGGTACCATTACCTTCCGCATATGTTTAGTTATCCTGAAGGTCATTTGGAAATTGATCAGGGTTTAAACCCAACTCTTCGCTAATTAGGTTGCTAAAATATGAGCTCATTGACTGAGGCCGGGTCCTTAGACTATGTTTATTGACAACCTTCCACAACCTAATCTCTCATTAAAATATTATTTTCTCTTTCATTCACTTACACAACTAATACATACAATAAATTTATATATTTTTTTACCATTTATCAACAACCAACTTAACACATAATATAAAATAATAAGTATTAAAAAGAAAAAAAAACAAATAGTCATTCATTAGTTACAATGTGATAGATTGGAGGTTGTCAATTTAGGTTGCCAAGTGACTTGATTGATGAAGAAATTGGAAGGTTTGTATTAAAATATTATTATTTTTATACCTTATACCCCTCCAATTGGGTTGTCAACCTATTGATAAACATGGTCTTAGGGAAGATACAAGTTGACAGCAAAGGATGCACAAGATCAAAGTATTCCTACCGATTTGAACTTTTGAAAAAATCTATAATTACATATATATTCTTTTTTTTTTAACGGCAACTTTATTAGAACCACTAGCAAGGAGCTAGTAAATTACAAAGGAATCAAAAAGGGGTGTTGAAGCCAACTAACCCAATTCAAAGTTCTATTACATCTAGCTACACACCAATAAAAAAAAGCGTAAAACAATATTGTCAAAATAGCATCCTTTCGGAGAATATGAGACGCAAAAAGGAATTGGTTCCTGAAGTTCCAAAGGCTCCACCAAGACACGTAAAACACGCCTTCCAACACCTCTTTCGCCTTAGAACCTAAACGGATAGATTTGAACCAAGAGAGCCAATCTTCGTACGACTCATAAGGATGAACATCCAAATTCCACCATCTACAAATTAACTTCTGAATATCTTTCGCCACAGAGCAACCGAAGAATAAATGGGACGAATCCTCGAGCACGTGATCACAAAGAGGACAAGCCAAAGACGGAAGCGAGACATTCCTACGAGACAAATTCGATCTAGTAGGTAAACGATCGAGATAAAGTTTCCAAGCAAAAACGTTTACCTTAATCGGAATACTTTTAATCCATCGAGTAGGAACTTCCATTTTAGGGAGAAAAGCCTCATCTAACATAGATCGAACATCCTTGACTTGAAAAACACCATCGCCATTTAAGTCCCAAAACCATCTGTCATCCATATTAGATAAAATAACCGTATCAAGTAATAACGAAAGCTGATCAAGTTGTTGTGACTCTACACCTCCTCGGACATGACGACGAAAAGAAGAGGAGATAGACGTATTCATCTTATCAGCAACCGATATGTCTTTATTCTCTTCAAGAGCAAACAAACGAGGAAAAGAAAGCTTGAGAAGATTATCGCCAATCCAAAGATCTTTCCAAAAGCTTGTACCTGTACCTTTTCCCACACGAATCTTACAATGAGAAATGAGATCGACACCTTTGACTTTAAGGGAGTTAACTTCTGTTATGATGGAGCTCCATGTCGAATTGAAAGCAGCAGAAAGAACATGACCATTCAAGCCATGTAAAGCTGATATAATTCGGGACCATAAGGAGTTATCATGAGAAAGGTAGCGCCATACCCACTTGAAAAGAAGAGCCCGATTGAGAGCGAAGAAACTAGAAACTCCCAACCCTCCGAATTTCTTAGAAGCAAGCACCTTAGACCATTTGACCCAAGCAATCTTTCTATCACCCTCTTGAAAGCCATTAAAAAAATTCCTACGCAGACTCTCCATATAATTAAGAACAGATTTGGGAACCTTGAAAATCGACATGTTGTAGATAGGAGTGGAGCCAAGAACCGATTTAAGAAGGGTAAGACGACCCCCGACAGATAAGGTATTAAGTTTCCACCTAGACAACCTCTTCTTCATCTTATTAATCGTCTCGTCCCAAGCCTTTTTAGAAGACATATTATCTCCTACTAAAATACCCAAGTATTTAAAAGGAGCTTTCATTATCAAACAACCAATAGACTTAGCAGCTTCAGCCACACAATTATCTGGGATACCGACACCAAGAAGATGACTCTTCTGAATATTTATTGACATACCAGAAAGTAAGGAGAAGCATCGAAGAATATTCGTGATACCTTTTAAGTTAGAATGAGACACTCACCAATAAATACCATATATCAAAATAATTAATTTAGGGTAAAAGCTATAAAATAGCCAAGTACTTTTTAAATTTGTGCCGAGTTGAAACACTTACTTTTTTATTACATGACTTCAAAAACGTACTTTAAGATTTTGTTCCGACTTAACCAACATGTTAACCGACTACCGGTACCGTAGCAATATTATTTTCCACATCATATTTGTTTTTGAGTAATACATAGCAAGGTTTTTAAGATCGGGATCCTACTCATGATCGTTTTTGTGTTTGCAAGATCGAGATCGTAAGATCGGATCGAGATCTTAAGATCTTACTATAATGTCATTTTCTTAATAGTTTTTGTAATATTATACAAATCTACAAATAATTATATATTATAAATATAGAATTATATGAATGTTTCACAGAAATATTACCCTAAATTATGATTATGAAATGTTTAAGAAGATTAACATGTTCTTTTGTAAAATTCTACAAAACATAGCCCGTAAATTTGTAGTTTTTAATTTGTGGTTCGAGAAATGTAAGATCAGATCGGAGTAGATCTTAAGATTCTACGGTCAAGATCGAGATCATATAAAATTTTAAACTTGCAAAGATCCTATGTAAGATCTGAATCGTTTTTGCTTTGCATTATCGTAAAATCGTAAAATCCTAAGATCATATAATAATAAAATAAATGTTTCAAGTCGACACAAATTTAAAAGTACTTGACTATTTTATAGCTTTTACCCATTAATTTATCATAAAAAAACCTCAAAATACATTTAAATAATCATCTATATTCACAGTGACTATTACACTCCTATTTTAAAACATTTCATTAACAAGAACCACCACACACGCAAACCATATCACGATGAGAAACTATCTTCATCCATATTTCTCTAAGATAAAAAATCACTATCTTTGTTGAATAAGTGTTGATATATATGCCTAACAACTAGACTTAAAGTTAGGCCTAATCCAATTATTTTATGACAAGTTCACTTATTCTCTTTCATCATTTTGCACCAATCATTTTTTCAAATGCACCAATTAAATTCTTAAGTCTAAATTTAAGCTCATGTATTAAACACAAAAATCATTTTTCTTGTTGAATAACCAATTCTTATAGAGTTTTTCTTCTGACTAACAGTTGTAATATAAATAGAGTCCTACTAAATAAACACCAAATCTACTAAATAAATTCATTAGTGTATCACGATTAGTACATTATATCACAAAAAGCTCATTAGTGTACATTATATCACGATTAGTGTCTAAATAAACATCAAATCTACTAAATAAATACTAGTCAAATTTTTAATATATTTTTTTATTGCAAAACCAAAGTCAAATGCATCCAAAATACAAACTTGCTTTAATGTAAATCTGACATTTAAGTAACTAATTAATTACTTAATTAATAGTGAAATTTAGTAGAAAGTTTAATTTTATTAAGTTGTATAGTAATTATTTAATAAACAATGTGAGGGTGAAATGTTGATTGATTCATCGTATGTACGTTACAAATAATTAGCAAGCATGTTCGGATGATTTTAAAAAGGGAAGTGATATGTACACATAAAGTTTTACTTTGCACACATAAAATTAATGTGTGAGGACAATAATACCCTCATATTATTTACCCAATATTGTCTCTGATTCCTTCTCCATTATCTCCAACAAAACTTTCAGTCTTTCACTTTATCCCGACTCTCATCCACCACTAGTTATTGTTGACACTTAAGGTTGATTTACTTGCTTTACTACTTGAAAATATTGCGTTCATTCTAAAAAAACATTGTTCCGATCTATTTACGCATGTCACTGTTGTAGGCCTTGTGGCATGGTTGAACTGTGACTTCATTCTCAAATTTGTTACTTTTTTTTATGTAGAAATCTAAAAAGAAAAGATATTGAGTGTACATCTATGAAAAAGAGAATATGCATATATATATATATTATGATATGATTGATATCTTCTGGTATCTATTTTGGCTAATTATTTGTTAATCAAAAATTTGCCTACTTTATTATTAACCAGTGTTTTCAACCATGAATCATTATAATCCTATTTTCGGATCCATTTTGAGGTCGCGATCAGAAGTTGCATTTACGATTAACTATGATAAAAAAAGGGTAGATGAATGGACTGATGGTGATTTTAATACACATCACGCCTGTAATATATGAAAGCTTTAAACTCTCATTGATTTGAATAATGATGTTAGGAGTTAAAAGGTAAAAACAATGTAAGGGTATTATTGTCTTTACAAATTAATTGTATGTATACAAAGTAAACTACTATGTGTACATATCAATTCCCTTTTAAAAATGTTGATATTTACTACTCTATAACTCTGCTAAAATTGCATAACCTATTTGACCGCACAACGAATGTGTGTGAAAATAGTGACTTAAAATAGTAAAATTGTAACACCCAAAATGGGCCACAGCGAAATATGATGTTCCGGGGGTATTACTTCATAGATCAATAGCACAAGATATGAGAACGACCGTTATAAGGGTCATTTAAAAACTGATACATTGGATTTAACAAATGGTTCGTTACAAATGCCCATAGGCTTAACTTGTTTAACTAGGATAAGTAAAGATTTCACAACATAACAATATCCCAAAATGTAATGCATGTAAATCTTTATGATAATATGACTTCAAAAGACGACCATCCAATGTATCCATGACTTGCACCTTATTGACCTGAGAAAACATGTTTAAACTGTCAACAATAATGTTGGTAGATTTATAGGTTTATAAATTAAATGAAGCGGATAGCAAGATTTCCCTGTAATAAAGTAACAAATACAATATCACAAAAATGTATTACGAAATGCGCTAAGCTAAACAATGTATGTATATCAAATACATATGAATGATGGTGCCCAATGTAGATGTTCAACCCGTAACATCTATGATTCCAAATGGTATACATTCGTCGTTTCCGGCCAACCAGCAAACTAGCAAGTGCTACTTGCCCGAACGGGGAGGTTAATCCCAAATAGATCTATTCATAACATTCACGCTCATATAATGCAATTAACAATTACATCTATGCAATTGACAGTTCATGATGATAGGCATAGTGGGTTATAGCTACTTAGGCAAACTCGTAATATTTGAATTTAAAATGTACTTGCATCCATTTTTTGTAAACCAAACATGATCTCATCCTCGAGATTTGATAAATGATTGAAAAAAATATAAAAGTGTGGATTATAAACTCACATCAAGTAATGATAACGGAATAGCAAGGTAGTGGCACGAAGAACGATGCAAAAGACGTTATCCGCAACCTATGAATAAATAATACATATTTACTAAACGGAAAAATAATAATCTAAACACTTGTAATCTCGTTCCTAGTGTGTGCTTGAACTTTATTTAAAATAATGACGTTTGAAAACAATTTCCTGTTTTAAAATGGTCAACTTTATTGGGTCAACACGGTCAAAATATAAGTACATGTTTTACGACTTTGGAGTTTATTTAAAATAATGACGTTTGAAAACAATTTCCTTATAACTTACTATTTACTTGACGAAAATGAGTGATTCCAGGGGCAAGGTACTTGCTACAAGTCTTATTTTTAAAATGAACAAAATTTATTTTATATGCTCCATATCTAGAGGTCGAATGATGCATTTAAAGTAACATGGTGGGCTGCGTTTTAAACAATCAATACACATACGTTTTTGTTTCTAACCATTTAGTGAGCTTAAGCTACAATTGGCCGAGTATTCTGAACCTATAATCCTAATTTAATCATGGTCCATATCCCCTTTTAGTCACTTGCCCAATTTTATAAAGGTTTTAAGGTTATTCGATTTATATAGTAGGACTGTTTTTCAGACTTAGACAAATAATTAGTGGTGGTTTATTCAATATGTGCTGAGTGTGGGGGTCAGTAGTAGTAGTTTGGTCTCAGGTTTGTGACTTCGATACTTAACTTTAGGACGTATCGAAAGTTACGTAGTAAAATGCATGATACCTATAGCTATCATTCATATTTTATAACCTTGTGTGTATCGGTGGTCGTTAGTACGGTCAAAAAAATGAGGCCAAAGGTTGGTGCACACGCTATGCAGACCGTGGATGTATGCATACCAAGGTGGTTCGACAATTTATCGACACATACGAGGCATCCTTTTTAAGTGACAAATCACGGGCTGGTTATTAAACGACAAGGAGTGGTTTTTGTTCCTAATTAAAGATGGCCCTTCAAGGTTCATGTAACATTACTTGGCTTGTCATTTAATTTGGTAAAAACATTACAATAATTCTAAGAAAAGTGTTCGCTGGTTGTTTTACAAAAGGGGACAAAATGGCAGTTTGCTCGTGCTAACTGTTGAGTCCTTATTAACTTACTATTTACTGACGAAAATGAGTGATTCCAGGGGTAAAGTACTTGCTACATGTCCTATTTTTGAATTTGAACAAATTTGTTTTTTACTGCTCACATTTCTAGAGTTCGAATGATGCACTTAATTGTAACATGGTGGGCTGCATTTTAAACTGATCAACACACATCCGTTTTATGTTCTCTTAACATTTTTAGTATAGCTTATGCTACAATTGGCGAGTATCATGAACCTTTATCCTATTTTAATCATGGTCCATATCCCCTTTTAGTCACTTGCCTAATTTTATAAAGGTTTTAAGGTTATTCGATTTATATCAGAAAGTATACAAAAGAAGTGGTTTTCTTTCTTTATAGGTTTTATGCACACACACTATGGAAGCAAATATAACATGATATAAAGAAGTAAAATAGAAGTAATGGCTCACAACAAAACGCGAGGTTGTGTGCGTGAAGGACTTGACCCAACGAGAAAACCCTAAACTGCTTGAAAACCTTACGTGACTCTAAACCAACGAATTTCCACCACCGTTTTCACTCCTTATGAACCAACACCACCTCTCTTTGACTGTTTAATGTCGAACAACTACGGAAGTGGAACACCCAAGAACCTTGTTAGGGTTAGGGTTTTGCGCATGAAGAAGGTACAAAGGGCGTGAGTTTACTTGTGTGTCGTGTATGGGTCGAAACCAGGAAATCAAGAAACCAAAGTGAGGTAATGAAGTGTAATGGTAAATGAGTTGTGTTGTTTCTGTGATTTTCAAAGAGTATACATGCCTTCATATATACGCATACATTGGTATGTATAGTATACCCTTCTTGGATCACATTCTTGTGTAATCACTTATATGGTAAGGGATATTTGGGACTAGCAAATGGTCAAGGTACAGGAATGTAAAGGTGTTTACTGTGGATTTTGTGGGGCGCAAAAAGGGAGGGATAGCAGCTAGGTTATCATGAGTGTGTGTGGGTTTTGTAAAAAAGAGATTACGGGCTTTTATACATTGGATAATAGATTTCTTTCACTAAGGTTTAGAAGTCACAGTTGCAAGGGATGGGGGGGTAAGGTTGCCACGTTTTATTGTTACTAGTATTTAGGGATAACATATATTTAGGTAAAGATTTGGGACTCTTAATTTAGGGTTTTTATGTTAAACCGATTCTTAGTATTTTTAGGCAAAGGTTTTACTTACTTAATCATATATGGGTCAAATTTGGGCTAAGGGAAATCATAGGTTGGGTTTAATTAGTTTGAAAGGGTTTTGCATGGGCTTACCTTGGAAAATTTAAATAGACGCGAGAATGAAACTTTTCTTGTCGCGAAAATCAATTAAATAACGATTATGAAAGAATCGTGTACAGTCTTAATGAGTTTAGGTTACAATTCTAGCTAAACGATGACTTTTGTGCCTATACGATTTAACTAAAGCGGTTTAGATGTATAACTACGCGAAATAAGCCAAAATCTAAACGAAATAGTTAAATAATGAAAGCTCGGAGTCGTAACATGACATGAAATCACGGGGTGTTATAAAAATACTACGTGACTTTTTAGCAGCCCGTGCAGCAATGGCATTCCTAATATACACTACTCTTTACCTTAAGTTCGTCAATAAGTTTGAATTATACATAAATTTGAGGTCGTTATACGCTTGTCAAATCATGTGACATTTCATAAGATGATTAATACTTAAATGATCAATACAATTCGATCATTGTTTTTTTAAATAAGAAGTATTAGAGACGAGGTTCAACATTTTTTTTAAGTTTCATTTGTTTTTCTAAAAAAACACTAATGCCTCTTTTGCTTGCGGGAGAGAAGTTGTTATAAAAAAAGTGCATTTATTTTTTTGCAGACATAAGAGGGTGAAAACACTTCTTTCCACTTCAATTATTTAGACACTTAAAACCTCTTATTTACACTTCTTTCTACAATAATTCAACAATTCTGACTTTTTTTGTGTTTATACGTTTTCAATCGTCTTTATCCGTTTTTGTACGTTTTCTTACTTTTTCATCCCTTTTTCTACTATTTGCTACATTTTTGTACGCTTTGTCCCTTTTTTCACGTTTTATACGTTTTCATCATTTTTCTACGATTTTTTACGTTTTTGTACGCAAGAAAACGTAAAAATGACAAAACGTATAAAAATGTTCAAAACGTATGAAAACGTATAAAAACGAATGTGAACATACGAACATAGACGAGAATGTAGGAAAACAAATAAAAACGTAAAAAACGCACAAAAACGGAAGAAAACGGACGAAACGTAAAAAACAAACGAAAACTCACGAAAACGTAAAAAGCGTACAAAAGGGTAAAAACCCACTAGTGAAAAAGATAAAGATAAAAAATAATGAAAGAAGTACTCCAATATAACAAAAAACAAATAGTCTTTTTTCTGCATATGAAGACTTTAGATGTACCTCTTCTTCTACATACATGAGTTACAAATGAAGATGTAAAACATCTGAAAAAATAAACGAAACCTAAGATTACATTTCATATTTCATGAAGTAAAATTTATTAGTTTAG
This sequence comes from Tanacetum coccineum, assembly GCA_026074375.1. Taxonomy (NCBI): domain Eukaryota; kingdom Viridiplantae; phylum Streptophyta; class Magnoliopsida; order Asterales; family Asteraceae; genus Tanacetum; species Tanacetum coccineum. Next base: position 23,232 of record BQNB010068485.1, on the reverse strand, counting down.
TTCATTTCGAGTAGGGGTTGAAACGAGTCGAGCCGAGCCCAAGCCTGCCAAAGCTCGAGCTCGGCTCGTTTATATTTCAGAAAGCTCGAGCTCGAGCTCGGCTCGTTCCGAGCCTTAAGAGTTGAGCTCGAGCTCGGCTCGTGCATAATATATAAAGCTCGAGCTCGGCTCGGGATCGGCTAGTTTGTAATGAACTTATAAAAAATAAAGCTTCTCTTCTTAAACTTACTTATTCGAGCTCATTTATCTAAGGATCGTTTATTTTTTGAGCTCGTTTAGGCTCGCGAGCCCTGTCGAGCTTTGTATAAAAAGCTCGGGCTCGGGCTCATTTATTAAGTGAGCTCCAATTTAGGCTCGAGCTCGGGCTCGATCACGTTTAGGCTTGGCTCGTTCGAGCTTTTTACCAATCTGATCCTGAGCTTTTCACGAGCAGCTCGGCTCGTTTCCACCCCTAGTTTCGAGTTCTGAACTCGGGGTGTTAAATACAAACAAAATATTTTGCATAACTTTTGTAATATAAGTGAAGAAACAGTAAGTGGCGTTACAACATTTAAAGTTGACATTAGAAGTTTAAAGTTGACAATAAAAAAAAGCAAAATTTAAACATAAATAATGATTAAGATAATCAAATGAAAAAGTGAAACATTGATGATTGGTATAATAATTAAGCTGTGTTTTAATGGTTAGTGAAATTTTTTTGGTAAATTAAATGTACACTAATGATTATATCACGATTAGTGTTTATTTAGTGAAAATTAAGTGTACATTTAGCATGCCCTTATAAATCTTTTCAATACAATTGTCTTCAAACCCATTTGAGTTCTCACCAAATTAAAGGAGTTGTTTTAAATTTAAATTGGATATATACAAGTCCCTCGGGCTTAGGTCTCATTAAACAAGCAACTAGACAATAAAATGGCCCTATCACCTAAACAAAAGTGAAGCCCTCATCTTCTCATCCCTTACCTTAACCGACTCTCTATGCGCTTGGTTTAAATAAAAGAATAAGAAAAGGAAATGCAAAGGGTATGCTAAGGCTGGATGGTATAGTGGTGAGAAACTGTAAAACCTAAAAATCTCAATAAGTGTAAAATTACCAAAATACCCCTAACGCAATAAAATCCATAAAAGCATGCATAAACTTCATTTAAATGTTAGAAATTATAAAAATGCAACATATGACAATTATGAAATTTTTGTAAGATTAAAATACTTTATATTATGTAAGAAAAATAATTAATATTATATATATATATATTTATGCCGAAATTAAGTATACTTATTTATTTATATATTGCAAATTAAATCAAAATAAATTAAGATAATGATAAAATAAATTTGGCTAATTATTAAAATCAGATTTGAGCTATTTGAAAGCCCATATGACTCGGCATAATTCCCTAGTATATCTTTTATATACATTTCATTTGATAATTCCTTAAAACAATAACACCGAAACCCTAATAAAATCAAGAGGCGGCATAAGAAATTTTTCCAGGGCAAGCACGATTTTTCTAGGGTGTTTAGAAGGTCAAGGAAGGTGGGAAAAATATTGGAAAGATTTTTTAAGGCTTGGTTCGATTGTGGTATTTGTTTTGGGTTCGAATTAAGCAACCGGGTTCAATAATTCATAAAATCACCAAGGATCATCAAAGGTATTTTTTTACCTCATTTTTCATCATATTAATTCGTCCTATGCTTAAGAAAAATTATCATGCATGTTATTTTGATTTTATAAATTAAAACATGTTCAAAACCCTAATTTTTAGCTAATTATGAAATCGGCACAAATAATATTTGTAAAATTGATTTTATATTTTTATAAGGTTGTTTATATCATATATGACTCAGATAAATTGTTGGAAAAATATAGAAAGGATTCGAACAATTATTTGGGGATTTTCTTTGTTTCCCGAATTCGAATAAAGGGAAAAAGGAAAGAAAATTGTTAAAATGAATTAGGGTTAGGGTTTTGCTATTTTTTCCAGGTGCAATTAATGCTAATGATTGGGAAATAATTGTGTTGGTGATTGGGAAAAATTTAATTAGGGTTTTAGTGATTTATTTATTAGCCGAATTAATTCTAAAAGTTTAAGGACTTGTTTTGTAATTTCTGAAACTATGGGGTCTGTTTTAGACATGTTATTATAAAAAAGGGCTAAATATGTAAATTGTATAAATTAAGGGTTTGACTTGTAAATATAGAAAATGGAAGGTATAATCTGAATAAAATGTGAAACTTTGATATTTACACTTTTAACCTTGAAAATTGTTGATTTTGCATATTAAACCCTAAAATATGGAAAGTTGTCATATTTAACCCTAAACTTGTAAGGTTGGCATATTAAGTCCCTAAGCTATTCAAAATGCTTAATAGAATCTCAAATGATGAATATTACTAATTTTGGAAACTTACTAAAAATGGAAAGTTACTAAAAATGGAAAGTTACTAAAAATGGAAAGTTACTAAAAATGGAAAGTTACTAAAAATGGAAAGTTACTAAAAATGGAAAGTTACTAAAAATAGAAAGTATAACTTAAATGAATGGTTTGTAATTCGAATTCATCATTTCTTTAGGTTCGGTCAAGAGGGAGTGATTTTGAATTCCTGTGGTGTTTTCTTTGATTATTGCTTTGCTTCGGAATAAGGTACAGATATTCTGACCTTAGAAAGTTACTAAAAATGGAAAGTTACTAAAAATGGAAAGTTACTAAAAATGGAAAGTTACTAAAAATAGAAAGTATAACTTAAATGAATGGTTTGTAATTCGAATTCATCATTTCTTTAGGTTCGGTCAAGAGGGAGTGATTTTGATATTCCTGTGGTGTTTTCTTTGATTATTGCTTTGCTTCGGAATAAGGTACAGATATTCTGACCTTATCGTTAAGGTTTCTCATGACATATTCCTCTCTATCTTTGATTACTTATGTGATTTGCTACATTTGCTCTGAGCCTTTTATCTTGGCTTTCTTATATGATCTGTTATTATGTTCTATTTGAACCCTGCTATGCTACCTTTGATATTTGAACCTTTGACATTGAACCTTTGCTATGATCCCTTTGAAATGAACTTTGATATGACTTTGCTTTGAACCCTTCAGTTTGAGACCCGAGCCACTATTTGTTTCCTAGCCATGAATGGTAACTATGGCCGGGTCATTGAAGCACTTTGGCAGGACTCATGGGTGATGTGTGTGATTTCTCACACCGTCCACCATTTGATTTTATATGCGCATTATGAAGAATATTATTTGTTTTATGGGGAGGTATGGATGCATCCTAGATTTGTTTTGTATTCGATGGATTATGACATTATGATATTTGGATATTTGGTGACTGATGTTTGGGTGCAATCCACGTCTTTCACATTTGGAGCTAGCTACTCCATGGTTACTATGATATGATTTGTTTGGGCTTGGTGATTGAACTTAATTTGATTCTCTGATTCATCTTACCTTACACTATGAATTGACTTCTGATTTGTCTTACCTTATATTTGTATTCCTTTGATCATGTCTTGTGATATCCTTTGTACCTTGTATCGTATCCTTTGATTTCCGTTATCTTTTGCATTCGATTATATATATCTGTTCACTGGGCTTTGTAAGCTCAGCCGCACTTTCTTTTCCTGCGGCAGGTATCTAAGCTAGGAGCCGGGGTGTTGCTTTCGGATATGAGTGCTGAGTTGGAACTTAACTAGAGTCTTTGTAGTTTTGATATATGATTTGTTACTTTTCGAGACATTCGTTATTTCGGTTATTTCGTTTGGATATGTCTGTCTTTTAAGAACTTATGTACCTTAAGTCATGTTGACTTATTTTCCTTTGGTTATTTATTTAAGACTTCCGCTGTTTATGCTTGTGTTATGATTATGTATGCCTTTGATGTCACACCATATTTGTAATACTTCTACCCTTTTGGGTCGGGGCGTTACAATTTATGGTATCAGAGCCAGGTTAATCATGACGAGGTCTTATGACCTTAGAGCTTAGGCTATGACCTGTGAGGATTGGGTAGACATTAGGTTCCTTCTGCGTAACTCTCTTCCGTAACCTATCTTGTTTTCGTTTGCTAATCGTTTTCTCGATCGTTCAGATGGTGACTACCCGTAGGAATTCGGATGACGATGTTCCTAACTTCGAGGCCATGATTACTGCTGCTGTGGCCAATGCTCTCCCTAACCTTACGGCTGCTTTGAGAACTCAGATCACCAATGACATCAGGAATGGTGCTGGACCTTCAGGTGGTGGTGGTGGTGGTGATGCTATACCCCAAGGGATTCATGTTTGGATCGAAAGGTTTACTAAGTTAAAGCCGCTTGCGTTTCGGTCTGCTGCCACTCCTGCCGAGGCAGAAGACTGGATTACGCATATGGAGAAGTTATTTCAAGTTTTGGGTTGTCCCGACAAACTTCATATGTACTCGTCTTGCTAAGCGTTTTAAACTTAGAGGGTGTTGCACTGAGCTGGTGGAAATTCATTTAGTACTCAGGTTGGAGGCGTTGCTTTCTGCGGATTATTGTTACTTGGGTTGCTTTTCGTGAGATCTTTTACAACAGGTATTTTCCGGCATCTGAACAACAACGTTATGAGCGTGAGTATGGGTCGATATGTCAGCTGGATCGAGAGAATTCTGGGGAGTACATGGAGAGGTTCACTAGATTGGCTAGTTTTGTTGGAGCTACTGCTGGAGATGCCCAGAGGCAAGCTAGACATTTCAAGTGGGGGCTAAAGAAGTGGGTTTTGGACCGGATCGTTAATACGGATTATACGAATGTTGCGCAGGTTGCGGCTGCTGCCCGTAACATCGAGTTATTGCATGAGAGTGGAAATTCAAATAAGCGGGATAGAGATGGTAATCGGATTCAGAACAGGGGACAGGGCCAACAGGAGAACAAGAGTCGTTATGACCAGGGTCAGCATGAGTATAGGGGTCGTCAGGACCAGTGGGGTGTTGAGCTCGGGTGGTCGTAAGGATAGGATCGGGGGTTATGATTCGAAAAAGACAGGAATTTTCGGGGTCAGGATCATAGGTTTAGCTGGTTGGTATGGGACTAATGGACCGCCCTATGGGTCAGGGGTAACTACAAACAGCGCCAGCACAGGAATACCAGTCTACTCGAGATTTTAACCAGGGTCATGCTTCAGGTTCTGCAGGTCAGAGGAGGTTACTGAGACTTTGCCTCCTCCTACCCTCTTTTTATCTACCTGTGGAAAGCCTCATCCGGGTGTTTGTTTATAAGGCTACTGGGGGATGTTTTAACTTGGGTGTCTAACTCAACATAGGGTGATAGGATGGTCGCAAGGGAAAGCAGAAGAGAGTGTATGCCAGCGGATTTTGCTAGACTACCTCCTACTACAGGACGGGTTTATGCTACGACTCGTGATCAGGCGGCCAAGACTTCAGGTACTATTACCGGTATTCTCTACATTGATGATCGTACTGTCTTCGTTTTATTTGATACTGGGGCTACACATTCTATTATATCTACCACTTTTGCTAAGAAACTTAATATGAATCCTACACCATTAATTGAACGTGTAATCATTTCAACCCCAATGAAGAACCATATGCTCATTGACCATGAATATGTTATCAGTCCTTACGTTTTTGATGAACGATTCGTCCTTGCGATTTACTTCCTATCCATATGCTCGACTTTGATGTGATTCTTGGCATGGATTGGTTGGCTTCTCATCGAGCTACCATTGACTGCTATGCTAGGACTGTGATCTTTGGTAACGTTCGCCAACCTGAATTTGTTTATCATGGTTCCTCACCGCTTAAGTCCGTTAAGCTCATCTCTGCTATGAAGGCACGTACCTTGATTTCTCATGGGTGCCAAGGTTTTCTGGCTTCTGTTATGGACACATCTTTGGAGAGTCCTAATATTGAAAATCTTTCTGTTGTTCGTTTTGAATTCGCTTATTTTTTTCCCTAATAATTCCTTGACTATCCTCCGGCTATATAAGATATTATTTGTGCTTGATTTAATTACCGTTATCTTCACCAAACACACCATTTCCTAATCTACAATTTTATCACATAATAAATTGGTGTGTGTGTGTGGTGTGTATTCGTTTAATCCCCCCATTACCATTCTAATAATTCTCCATTCATCATCTCCCTAATAAACTCCCATTTTATCTCCTTTATATGCGATCAATTATACTTTTTTTTTTTACATAAATAAACTCAACCTTATTTTATCCATTCCTCCTATCTCTCTCTCGCGCGCTCGCTCGCTCTCTCTCTTTACTGTCGTGTCGCGCTCCTGTGTGTGTGTGTGATATATTTTCATAATATTAGTACGTTATTGGAGAAAAGTTAGATCGCTACTGCTAACCCCGCCTATACACCCTCCGCTCCACACGCATGAATCGACTTGTTTGAGTCTCGAGAGTCATCTCCATGACCCAACTTCACATGTCCAATATTTTTTTTCAATTTTAGTTTGAACGAATTTTGATATGCAGATCAGGTTTATTCACCAAGTCTTTGTGTGATTGAGCGCAGGAGTTATTGTAATACTACAGAGGGAGTGTGATCTGAGTAGTTTGTTTCTGTACACGTGATTTATAGTAGAGACAGCTTGTATATATCGGTGTATGTATGATGCTCTTTCGGTATAGAATAGGTATGGGTGCTAAATTTCATGGGATTTGGTAGTGAGAGAGAGAATAGCAATATGCTCGCGCATAAAAGTGTGTAGTATGTGTGACAATATCCCTCGGGTTTACTTTACGAGAATAGATAAGATCTGGACTACCATGTAAAGAGAGACCTACACGAAGTACCTTGATAAGTTCGTTATTGTTTTCATCGACGACATCCTCGTTTACTCCAAGTCTCTGAAGCGATCTGAGCCGGGCATTAAGGATTGTGTTGGAGATTCTTAGGACAGAAGAAGTTGTTTCGTAGTTTTCGAAGTGTGGGAGTTTCTTTAGGTTACAGCAAGTCGCTTTCCTTGGTCATATTGTATCTGCAGACGGCATCATTATGGATCCATCAAAGGTTGAAGCTATCACCAAATGGCCGAGACCTACTACGGTGACGGAGGTGAGAAGTTTTCTGGGGCTTGCTGGCTATTACCGACGTTTTGTTGAGGGTTTCTCCCGATTAGCTTTACCTAGTTTACCCAGCGATGAGGAAAGGGTGAGAAGTTTGTGTGGCGCGGATGAGCGTCAGGAGAGTTTGAGAGAACTGAGAAAAGGAGATTGATGTCTGCTCCGATATTGATCTTCCATCAGGTTCCGGTTTTTCCCCCCCCCACCCCCTTTCTTTTTTTTTTTTTTTTCTCCCTTTTTTTCCCTTTTTTTTTTTTTTTTTTTTTTTTTTTTTTTTTTTTTTCCCCTTTTTTCCCCCCCTTTCTTTCCCCCTTTTTTTTTTTTTTTCCAGGTGGTATTCAGATATACAGTGTTGCATCGAAGAAAGGTTTTGGGTTGTGTTTTTGATGCAACATGGGAAGGTGATCGCTACGCTTCAAGAGCTGTAGCCTTATGAAGTAAATATCCAACCCAGGGAGTCCGTGTAGTGGTTTTTGCATGAAGATCTGAGATACTATCTGTATGGTGAAGCTTGCGATATATTTACAGATCATAAGGATCTCAAATATATTTTTTACTCAGCGAGAACTTAACATGAAGACGGAGAAGTGGTTGGAACTTTTGAAAGATTATGTCACTTAACATCCAGTACCATCGGGCAAGGCTAATGTGGTTTGCCGACGCACTTAGGTAAAAAATCTGGGATGATAGGCTTGTTTGTTTCATAATCCGTCATGATTTAGAGCGTTTGGATGTTGAGACTATGTTGGTGTACGAGGTTTGGTGGCTATTGGGCGAGTATGAAGATAGAGTCTAACCTCGTGCTACAGATCAAAGAAGCTTAAAGGGACGACGGTGAGTTGTGGGCTATTGTACAGAATGTTGAAGACGGTAAGCACACTGAGTTCAGTTTTGATGATGACGGTGTTGTGTGGTTTGAAGATAGGCTATGGTACCTAATGATAAGCACTTGCGAGAAGTTATGCGGAAGTTATAGTTCTCCATTTACTATTCATCAGTTCAACCAAGATGTACACAGAGATTTGAAACAGTAACTTTTGGTGGTAATGGCATGAAAAACAAGGGATGTGGCTACGTTTGTATCCAAATGTATGACTTGTCAGCAGGTCAAAATTGAACATCAGAGGGCTAGTGGTTTGTTACAGCCGTTGGAGATTCCTATGTGGAAATGGGATGAGATTTCCATGGATTTCGTTACTGGTTTGCCTACTACTCAGAAAAGACATGATGCGATTTGGGTGGTTGTTGATCGGCTAACCAAATCTGCTCATTTCTTACCTATTCGGAAGAACTATGGTATTAGTAAGTTGGCGGAGATTTTTCGACAGGAAATCGTTAGACTGCATGGTACACCGACTTCTATTGTGTCCGACAGAGATCCAAAGTTTACGTCTCGTTTTTGGAAAGGATTACAGAAAGCTTGGGGAACTCGTCTTAAGTTCAGTACAGCATTTCATCCTCAAACCGATGGTCAGTCAGAGAGGACCATTCAGACTTTGGAAGATATGTTAAGGGCTTGTGCTTTGGAAATGGGGTCAGGTTGTTTGGGGATGAATATTTGTGATTGGTGGGAGTTTGCCTACAATTAATTGTTGGCATGCTAGCATCAGGCGCACCTTTTGAGCTTTTGTATGGTAGAAAATGTCGAGCACCTATTTGCTGGGATGAAGTAGGTGAACGTTTGATTGAAGGTCCGGAGCTCATCGAGATTACTAATGAGAAAGTGGCTGTTGCTAAGGAGAAATTGAAAGAGGCTAGATCGCGACAGAAGAGTTATGCTGATAAGCATCGACGTGACTTAGAGTTTCAAGTTGGAGATCGTGTATTTCTGAAGGTTTCGCCATTCAGAGGAGTTAAACGTTTTAGGATCAAGGGCAAGCTCAGTCCTCGATTCATTGGTCCGTTTAAGATTTTGGAACGTATTGGAGAGGTTTCGTATCGTTTCTGACGCTTTCCTCCGCTGTTATCGCACGTTCACGATGTCTTTTCATGTATTCTTTTGAGGGGATACCATATCATCCATGCATGTCGCATCTTATCCTTTTGATCAGATTCAGCCTGATATGTCTTTGTCCGAGGAACCTGAATCCATTCTGGATCGTCAAGAGAGAGTCATGAGAAACAAAGTTATTCCTTTTGTGAAGATTCTTTAGAAGAATCACCCAGAGCGTGAGGCTACCTGGGAGACCGAAGAGTCTATGCGAGCTAGTTATCCTCAGTTTCTTTGTCTCTAGTTTCGTGTATGTTTTCTTTTCGTTCTGCATTTCGTTTTTCATTCGGTCATTTTCAATTTTCGCGAACGAAATTTTTTTTTAGAGGGGAAGAATTTGTAAAACCTAAAAATCTCAACAAGTGTAAAATTACCAAAATACCCCTAATTCAAGAAAATCCATAAAAGCTTAAATAAATTTCATTTTAATTATAGAAATTATGAAAATACAATATATGGCAATTATGAAATTTTTGTAAGATTAAAATACTTTATATTATGTAAGAAAAATAATTAATAACTATGTATAATTATTTATGCCGAATTATATATGTATTTAATTATTATACTTTACAAATTTATATAAACATAAATAGGATAAATTAACCAAAATAATTATGCAAATTTAAAATCAGATTTATTCCATTTTGAAAAGCCCATATCTCGGCCAAATACTTATTAAAATTCATTTGTGCATTTCTTTTATCTAAATCCTAAAAACCAAATTAGCCGAAACCCTAAAATCATAAAAGTGGTGGCACAAAATTTCTCCAAGGCAAGCACGAATTTTCTAAGGTGTTTTGAAGGTCAAGGATTGTGGGAAAAATAGTGGGAAGGTTGTTTAAAGCTTGGTTCGATCGTGGTATTGTTTTGGGTTCGAATTAAGCAACCGAATAGCATAAATTCATAAAATCACTAAGGATCATCAAAGGTATTTTTGTAACTCATTTTTCATCATATTAATTCGTTCTATGCTTAAGAAAAATATTCATGCATGTTATTTTGGTCGAAATAATTAAATCATGTTCGAAACCCTAATTTTTAGCTAATTATGAAATCGGCATTAATAAGACTTGTAAAATTGATTTTATATTTTTCTAAGGTTTTTTATATCATATATGACTCAGATCAATTGTTGGAAAAATTTATAAAAGATTCGAAATATTTATTTGGGGTTTTTCTTTGTTTACCGATTTCGAATAAAAGGGAAAAGGAAAGAAATAAATTAGGGTTAGGGTTTTGATAATTTTTCCAGGTGCAATAAATGCTAATGATTGGGTGATAATTGTGGTTGTGATTGGGAAAAATTTAATTAGGGTTTTAGTGATTAATTAGTTAGCCGAATTGTGATTTAAAAGTATAAGGACTTGTTTTGTAATTTCTGAAACTATGGGGTCTGTTTTAGACATGTTATTATATTTAATATATTCTGTATAAAATAAGTTGGGGGGTATAAAATGTCATTTTGATATTATTTTGGATTAAAAATGGTTAATTACATATAATAAGTAATTAGAAAGTAATTAATTAAAATAGAGGGACTGAAATTGTAAATTCTGAAAAGTATAAGGTTTGGTTAGTATTTAATGTATAAAGTATGATTTTTGTCATAATTGAATCTATAAGGGCTTGTTTTGTAATTATGGATAATTAAAGATATTGTTTAAATAATTAATAAACCAAAAGGGCTCAATATGTAAATTATGTAAAAAATAAGGGTTTGACGTGTATATACAGAAAATGGGAAGGTATTAATCTGAATAAAATTGTGAATCTTTTGATATTTACCCTTTTAACCTTGAAAATTGTGATTTTGTATATTTAAACCCTAAAATATGGAAAGTTGGTCAATTTAACCTAAACTTTTTGTAAGGTTGACATGTTAAGTCCCAAAACTATTAAAATACTTAATGAATCTCAAATGTATGAAGATTACTAAAAATGGGAAAGTTACTAAAAATGGAAAGTTACTTAAAATGGAAAGTTACTAAAAATTGGAAAGTTACTAAAATGGAATGTTACTAAAAAATGGAAAGTTACTAAAAAATAGAAGTATAATTTAATGAATGGTTTGTAATTCGAATACATCTTTTCTTTAGGTTCGGTCAAGAGGAGTGATTTTGTTATCTCCTTGTGTGTTTTCTTTGGTTATTGCTTTGCTTCGGAATAAGTACAGATATTTCTGTCCTTGTGTAAGGTTTCTCCATGACATATTCTCCTCTATCTTTGCTTACTTTTGTGAATTGCTCAATTGCTCTGAGCATTTTATCTTGGCTTTTCTTTATTTGATCTGTTATTATGTTCTATTTGAACCCTGCTATGCTACCTTTGATATTTTGAATCCTTTGAATTGAAACCTTTGTTATGATCCCTTAAAATGAACTTTGATATGACTTTGCTTTGAAACCCTTCAGTTTGAGACCTGGAGCCAATATTGGTTTCCTAGCCATGAAGGTTAACATGGCCTGTGTCATTGATGCACCTAATGGAATGACTCCATGTGTGATGTGAGGTTGATTTTCTCACACCAGTCCCCCCATGATATTATATGCGCATTATGACAGATTATTATTTGTTTTAATGGGGCGTATGGATGCATCCTAGATTTGTCTTTGTAAGTCCGACCCTAAATGTAGAAGTATTTAACAAATATGGTGTGACATCAAGGATACATAATCATAACACAAGCATAAACAGCGGAAGTCTCAAATAAATAACCAAAGGAAAATAAGTCAACATGACTTAAGGTACATAAGTTCTTAAAAGACAGACATATCCAAACGAAATAACCGAAATAACGAAGGTCTCGAAAAGTAACAAATCATATATCAAAACTAAGATCTCTAAGGTAAGTCCACACTCAGCACTCATAAACTGAAAGCAACCCCAGCTCCTAGCTTAGATACCTGCCGCAGGAAAAGAAAGTGCGGCTGAGCTTACAAAGCCCAGTGAACAGATATATATAATCGAATGCAAAAGATAACGGAAATCAAAGGATACGATACAAGGTACAAAGGATATCACAATACATGATCAACGGGATACAAATATAAGGTAAGACAAATCAGAAGTCAATTCATAGTGTAAGGTAAGATGAATCAGAGAATCAAATTAAGTTCAATCACCAAGCCCAAACAAATCATATCATAGTAACCATGGAGTAGCTAGCTCCAAATGTGAAAGACGTGGATTGCACCCAAACATCAGTCACCAAATAATAAGCCAATATTCATAATGTTCATAATCCATCGAATACAAACAAATCTAGGATGATACATACGCCCCTTTCAAACAAATAATAATCTTCATAATGCGCATATAATATCAAATGGGGGACGGCGTGAGAAATCACTCACTCACACATGAGTCATGCCAAAGGTGCATCAATGACATGGCCATGTTACCTTCATGGCTAGGAAACAAATAGTGGCTTGGTTCTCAAACTGAAGGGTTCAAAGCAAAGTCATATCAAAGTTCATTTCAAAGGGATCATAGCAAAGGTTCAATGCCAAAGGTTCAAATATCAAAGGTTCAAATATCAAAGGTTCAAATATCAAAGGTAGCATAGCCAGCGCGTTCAAATTAGCAACATAATAACAAGACATATAAGAAAGCCAAGATTAAAAGGCTTCAGAGCAAATGTAGGCAATTAAATAGGAAATCAAAAGATAGAGAGGAATTGTCATGAGTACCTTAACGATATGCTCGATATCTGTTACCTTAGCCGAAGCAAAGCAATAATCAAAGAAAACACCACAGGAATTCAAAATCACTCCCTCTTGACCGAACCTAAAGAAATGATGAATTCGAATTACAAACCATTCATTTAAGTTATACTTTCTATTTTTAGTAACTTTCCATTTTTAGTAACTTTCCATTTTTAGTAACTTTCCATTTTTAGTAACTTTCCATTTTTAGTAACTTTCCATTTTTAGTAACTTTCCATTTTTAGTAACTTTCCAAAATTAGTAATATTCATCATTTGAGATTCTATTAAGTATTTTGAATAGCTTAGGGACTTAACATGTCAACCTTACAAGTTTAGGGTTAAATATGACAACTTTCCATATTTTAGGGTTTAATATGCAAAATCAACAATTTTCAAGGTTAAAAGTGTAAATATCAAAGTTTCACATTTTATTCAGATTATACCTTCCATTTTCTGTATTTACAAGTCAAACCCTTAATTTATACAATTTACATATTTAGCCCTTTTTGTTTATTAATTATTTAAACAATATCTTTAATTATCCATAATTACAAAACAAGTCCTTATAGATTCAAATATGACAAATTCATACTTTATACATTAAATACTAACCAAACCTTATACTTTTCAGAATTTACAATTTCAGTCCCTCTATTTTAATTAATTAATTTCTAATTACTTATTATATGTAATTAACCATTTTAATCCAAAATAATATCAATATGACATTTTATACCCCCCAACTTATTTTATACAGAATATATTAAATATAATAACATGTCTAAAACAGACCCCATAGTTTCAGAAATTACAATTCAAGTCCTTATACTTTTAATATCATTTCGGCTAAGTAATAAAATCCACAAAACCCTAATTTAATTTTTAAAACAGACCCCATAGTTTCAGAAATTACAAAACAAGTCCTTATACTTTTAAAATCACAATCGGCTAACAAATAAATCACTAAAACCCTAATTAAATTTTTCCCAATCACAACCACAATTATTACCCAATCATTAGCATTTATTGCACCTGGAAAAATTATCAAAACCCTAACCCTAATTTTATTTCTTTCCTTTTTCCTTTTATTCGAAATCGGCAAATAAGATAAATCCCCAAATAATTATTCGAATCCTTCCTAAATTTTTCCAACAATTTTTCTGAGTCATATATGATATAAACAACCTTAGAAAAATATAAAATCAATTGTACAAATAGTTTTTATGCCAATTTCATAATTAGCTAAAAATTAGGGTTTCGAACATGATTTAATTTATAAAATCAATATAACATGCATGATAATTTTTATTAAGAATTTTATGAATTATAATGATGAAAAATGAGGTACAAAAATACCTTTGATGATCCTTGGTGATTTTTCGAATTATTGAACCCGGTTGTGATTTACGAACCCAAAACAAATACCACAATCGAACCAAGCCTTAAACAATCTTTCCAATATTTTTCCCACGATCCTTGACCTTCAAAACACCTTAGAAAATTCGTCCTTGCCCTTGAAAGAACTTTTATGCCGCCACTTTGATTTTTTTAGGGTTTCGGGATTTTTAGTTTTTAGGAATTAATAAAATGAAATGTATAAAAGATATACTAGGATGTTAGGCCGAATTTTGGGCTTTTTAATTAGACTAAAATCAGATTTTAAAATTAGCCAAATTATTTTGTAATTATCTTAATTTTATTTAACTTAATTTGTAAAATATAATTAACTAAATATACATAATTTCGGCAAACATATATATATAGATATTAATTATTTTTCTTACATAATATAAAGTATTTTAATCTTACATAAATTTCATAATTGTCATATGTTGTATTTTCATAATTTCTAGAATTAAAATGAAATTTATGCATGCTTTTATGTAATTTTCTTGCATTAGGGGTATTTTGGTAATTTTACACTTGTTGAGATTTTTAGGTTTTACAACTTCTTCCCCTCTAAAAAAAATTTTCGTCCTCAAAAATTGAAATGAACCAGAATGAAAACGAAATGAGAACGAAACGAAAACATACCGAACTAGACAAAGAAATGAGGATAACTAGCTCGCATAGACTCTTCGGTCTCCCAGGTAGCCTCACGCTCTGGGTGATTCTTCCAAAGAATCTTCACAAAAGGAATAACTTTGTTTCTCATGACTCTCTCTTGCCGATCCAGAATGGATTCAGGTTCCTCGGACAAAGACATATCAGGCTGAATCTGATCAAAAGGATAAGATGCGACATGCAATGGATGATAATGGTATCCCCTCAAAAGAGATACATGAAAGACATCGTGAACGTGCGATAACTGCGGAGGAAGAGCCAAACGATACGAAACTTCTCCAATACGTTCCAAAATCTCAAATGGACCAATGAATCGAGGACTAAGCTTGCCCTTGATCCCAAAACGTTTAACTCCTCTGAATGGCGAAACTTTCAAAAATACACGATCTCCAACTTGAAACTCTAAGTCACTGTCAAAAAATTTTTAAAAGATGCTTATCAGCATAACTCTTCTGTCGCTATCTAGCCACTTTCATTTCTCTTTAGCAACAACCACCTTCTCATTAGTAATCTCGATAAGCTCCGGACCTTCAATCAAACGCTCACCTACTTCATCCCAGCAAATAGGTGCTCGACATTTTCTGCCATACAAAAGCTCGAAAGGTGCAGCCTTGATGCTAGCATGCCAACTATTATTGTAGGCAAACTCCACCAAGCACAAATATTCATCCCAACTACCTGTCCATTCTAAAGCACAAGCCCTCAACATATCTTCCAAGGTCTGAATGGTCCTCTCTGACTGACCATCGGTTTGAGGATGAAATGCTGTACTGAACTTAAGACGAGTTCCCCAAGCTTTCTGTAATCCTTTCCAAAAATGAGACGTAAACTTCGGATCTCTGTCGGACACAATAGAAGTCGGAGTACCATGCAGTCTAACGATTTCCTGTCGAAAAATCTCCGCCAACTTACTAATACCATAGTTCTTCCGAATGGGTAAGAAATGAGCAGACTTGGTTAGCCGATCAACAACCACCCAAATCGCATCATGTCTTTTCTGAGTAGTAGGCAAACCAGTAACGAAATCCATGGAAATCTCATCCCATTTCCACATAGGAATCTCCAACGGCTGTAAACAACCCTAGCCCTTTGATGTTTCAATTTTAAACCGCTGACAAAGGGGACCAGGAAATAGTGGGTAAGGTGGTAGGTTGTAATTAGGGGTTGACTTACATTTGGATACAAACGTAGCCACATCTTGCTTCATGCCATTCCACCAAAAGTACTGTTTCAAATCTCTGTACATCTTGGTTGAACCTGGATGAATAGTAAATGGAGAAACAATTAGCTTCCGTCATATAACCTTCTCGCGAAAGATGTCCTGATCATTTGGAACACATCGGCCTATCTTCAAACCACACAACGCCACCATCATCAACCCTGAACTCAGTATGTTTACCGTCTTCAACATTCTGCACAATAGCCCACAACTCACCATCGTCCCTTTGAGCTTCTTTGATCTGTAGCATGAGGTTAGACTCTATCCTCATACTCGCACCACTAGCCAGTCAGAACCGCTACACATAGTTTCAACATCCAAACGCTCAAAATCATGAGGATCCTGGAATCAAAAACAAGCTAATCAATCCTAGATTTTCGACTAAGTGCATCGCAACCACATAGCCTTGCCCGGATGGTACTGGATGTTTTGTCATAATCCTTCAAAGTTCAACCATCTTCTCTGTCTCATGTTAAGTTCACGGCTAGTAAAAATATATTTAAGACTCATTATGATCAGTAAAATTATATCACAAGCATCACCATACAAGATAGTGTCTCCAGATCTTCAATGCAAAAACCACAGCAAGCTAACTCAAGATCATGGGTTTGATAATTACTTCCATCAGGCTCAACTGTCATTGATAGCGTAGGGCGATCACCTCCCATTTTGAGCATCAAAACACTACCCAAAACCTTATCTTCGATGCATCAATGATATCTGAAAACCACCTGAACTGACGAAGAGTCAATATCGGAGCAGACACCAATCCTGTTTCAATTCCTCAAAACTCCCCTGACGTCTCGTAAAGCAAAATAATCGTCCACACAAAACTTCTCACCCTATCCTCATTAGTTTGGGATAAGGGTAAAGCTAATCGGGAGAAACCCTCAACAAAACGTCGGTAATAACCAGCAAGCCCCAGAAAACTTCTCACTAATAATAAATAGATAAGAAATAGTCGTCACCGTAGTAGGTCTTGGCCATTTGGTGATGAGCATCACAACCTTTGATGAATCCATAATGATGCCATATGCAGATACAATATGAACCAAGGAACGCGACTTGCGTATCCAGAACTCGCACTTCAAAATTTCGCATACAACTTCTCTACTGAATAATCTCCAACACAATCACGTGGGGGGAGATGTTGCGCATGGCCTCTTCTTCAGACTAAAGAGTAAACGAGGATGTCATCGATGAAAACAATAACGAACTTAATCAAGGTATTCGTAGGAAGATTAACGGTTCATCAAATCCATAAACACAAAGCGAGCATTAGACATACCTGAAGGGCATAACCAAGAATTCGTATGGCCATAACTGCGTACGAAAGCAGTCTTAGAAATATCCTGCTCGCTCAGCACACAAGCTGATGAAAACCAGATCGCAGATCAATCTTTAGAGAAAAATATTTAGCCCCTTGCAAATTGGTCAAACAAATCGTCGATTCGTGGAAGAGGAAAGCGGTTTACAATTGTAATACGGTGATTTCGCGGTAATCATACACAAGGCGCATGCTCCCAATCTTTCTTCTAACCAATAAGACCGGTGCACCCCACGTGATAACACTGAGGTCTAAATAAAACCATCTCCACATCTCCTGTAACTGCTCTTTTAACTCTTTCAGTTCAACAGGTGCCATACGATACGGAGCCTTTGAGATAGGTTCAGCACCGGGAATTAACTCAATGCCAAATTCAATCTCTCTAGCCGGAGGAAGTCCAGGAAGTTCATCGGGAAAAACATCAACGAATTCACGAACAACAGAAAGATTTTCAATATTAGGAACTCCTCCAAAGATATGTCCATAACAGAAGCATAAAACCTTGCACCCATGAAAATCAAGGTACGTGCCTTCAAAGCAAGAATGAGCTTACGGACTTAAGCGGTGAGAACCATGATAAACAAATTCAGGTGCGAACGTTTACCAAAAGATCACAGTCCTAGCATAGCAGTCAAGGTAGTCTGATGGGAAGCCAACCAATCCATGCCAAGAATCACATCAAAGTCGAGCATATGAATAGGAAGTAAATTCGCAGGACGAATACGATCAGCAAAACGTAGAGGGCAGTTAACATATTCATGATCAATGAGCATGTGGTTCTTCATTGGGGTTGAAATGATTACAACGTCGATTAATATGTAGGATCAATTAAGTTTCCTTAGCAAATGTGGTTGATATCTAGAATGTGTAGCCCCATATCAAATAAAACAAAGACATACGATCATCAATGTAGAGATTACCATGGTAATAGTACCTGAAGTCTCTGCCGCCACTGAATCACGAGTCGTACATAAACTCGTCTGTAGTAGGAGGCAGTCTGCAAAAATCTGTTGGCATAATTCTGCTTCTGCCTTATCGCTTAGACAATCCTTCACCTTATTTTGAGTAAGACCCCGCAAGAAAAACATCCCCATAGCTTATAACAAGCACCTGGATGAGGCTTATCCACAGGTAGTACAAAGAGGTGGTAGGAGGCAAAGAGATAAGAGAAGTTTCTTAGTAGATTCCTCCTCTGACCTGCAGATCGCTGAATGCATTGGACTCGATAAAAATCACGAGTTGACTGACCCCTGTGCTGCGCTGGTTGATTACACCTGACATACCGCTGGCGGTCATTCCCATTCCTACCATTAAAACATCTGATCCTGACCCGAAAATCCTAGTCCGTCTCGAATCATAACCCCGATCCTGTCGACAGCCGATGCTCAACACTCTGGTCCTGACGACCCCTATACTCATGCTGACCCTGGTCATGACGACCCCTGTTCTCCTGTTTAGCCCTTTCCCCCTGTTCTAATCCGATTACCACTCTATCACAGCATTATTTGAATCCATTCACATGCATACAATCAATGTTACGGGCAGCAGCCGCAACCTGCGCAACATTCGTATACTCCGTATTAACGATCCGGTCTAAAACCCACTTCTTTAACCCCCACTTGAAATGTCTAGCTTGCCTCGGAGCATCTCCAGCAGCAGTTCCAACAAAACTAACTAGCCCACCTAAGTGAACCTTCCATAGTATTCCCCAGAATTCTCTCGATCCACTGATATATCGACCCATACCACACCGCTCATAAACGTTGTTTGTTAGATGTCGAAAATACTGTTGAAAAAGTTTCACGAAAAGCAACCCAAGTACAAGTTCCAGCAATAAGCATCGCCATCCAACCCTGAAGACGCAAATGATCATTTCCACCATCTCAGTGCATCACCCTACTAGTTTAAACGCATGCCAGACGAGTCTGAAATTGTCAGGACAACCCAAAAACTTGAAACAACTTCTCCATATGCGTAATCCAGTCTTCTGCCTCGGCAGGAGTGACAGCAGACCGAAACGCAAGCGGCTTTAACTTAGTAAACCTTTCGATCCAGACATGAATCCCTTGGGGTGTAGCATCACCACCATCACCGCTACCACCTGAAGATTCAGCCGCACATTCCTGATGTCATTGGTGATCTGAGTCCTCAAAGCAGCCGTAAGGTTAGGGAGAGCATTGGCCACAGCAGCAGCAATCATGGCCGATCGAAGTGTTAGGAACATCATCATCAGAGTTTCTAAAGGGTATCCACCATCTGAACGAATTCGAGAAAACGATTACAAACGAAAACAAGATAGGTTACGGGAAGAGATTACGCAGAAGGAACCTAATTTCACCCAATCCTCACAGGTCATAGCCTAAAGCTCTAAGTCATAAACCCCACGCATGATTAACCAGGCCATCTACTGAAACCATAATTGTAACAGCCCCGACCCAGAAGGGTAAGAAGTATTACAAATATGGTGTGACATCAAAAGCATACACAATCATAACACAAGCATAAACAGCGGAAGTCTTAAATAAATAACCAAAGGAAATAAGTCAACATGACTTAAAGTACATAAGTCTCAAAGATAGACATATCCAAACGAAATAACAAATGTCTTGAAAAGAAACAATTCATATATCAAAGGTAAGATCTCTAGGGTAGTCCACACTCAGCACTCATAACCCAAAAGCAACCCCAGCTCCTAGCTTAGATACCTGCCGCATGGAAAAAATGCCGGCTGAGTTACCAAAGAGCCCAGTGAACAAATATATATACATCGAAAGCATAAGATAACAGGAAATCAAAGGATAAGATACAGGTACAAAGGATATCATAATACATGATCAAGAAGGATACAAATATAAGGTAAGACAAATCAGAATAATCAAATCATAGGGATGGATAAGAATGAATCAGAAAATCAAATTAGGTTAAGTTCAATCACCAAGCCCAAACAAATCATATCATAGTAACCACGGAGTCATGAGCTCCTAAAATTTTGTGAAAGACGTGGAATGCACCCAAACATCAGTCACCAAATATCCAAATATCATAATGTCATAATACAAAACAAATAATAATCTTCATAATGCGCATATAATATCAAATGGGGGACGGCGTGAGAAATCACTCACCCACACATGAGTCATGCCAAAGGTGCATCAATGACACGGCCATGTTACCTTCATGGCTAGGAAACAAATGGTGGCTTGGTTCTCAAACTGAAGGTGTAACACCCCCAAAAATGTGTCGCAGCGGAAATATGTCAGGGGGCATTACTTCATAAT
>BQNB010068484.1:0-33830 GCA_026074375.1 Tanacetum coccineum | reverse complement strand
CTTTTGTTTAAAGTCGACTTCGAAAAAGCTTTCGACAATGTCAATTGGGGGTTCCTTATTGATATAATGAAACAAATGGGTTTTGGTCATAAATGGTGTTTGTGGATAATGGGCTGCTTAAAATCGGCCTTTATATCAATCCTAGTGAACGGATCTCCAACAAAGGAATTCCAGATGGAGAGGGGATTGCGTCAAGGCGACCCGTTATCCCCTTTCTTGTTTATTATTGTTGCGGAGGCTTTACAAGTATCTATTCCCGAGGCTTGTGGAAGAGGCATTTTTTCAGGTTTATCTCTTGCAAATGATGTGGCAAACTTATCTTTGTTACAGTATGCAGACGATGCACTTATTTTTAGTAAATGGTCTCGTCTAAATGTAAAAAACTTAGTGAGAATTCTTGGCTGGTATCAAGATGCGTCGGGTCTCAAAGTCAATCTCTCAAAGAGTAGACTTTATGGCATTGGAGTCGATTTAAGTGAGGTCATTGATGTTGCTAACTCGGTCAATTGTTCCCATGATAACCTTCCATTCTGTTATTTAGGCCTTCCGGTAGGAAAAAGTATGTACAAAAAGGAAAACTGGAGTGAGATGTTAGATCGTTTTTCATCTAGACTTTCTTCTTGGAAGTCTCGAATGTTATCAATTGGTGGGCGTCTTACTCTCTCCAAAGCAATTCTTAGAAGTTTACCCCTGTATTATCTTTCTCTATTTAGAGCCCCGTGCTTCAGAGCTTTGAAAATGGCGGGTTAGGTATTGGAAGCATAAAAGCAAAAAACCTAAGTCTCTTAGGCAAATGGTGGTGGAGATTCCACAATGAAAAAGAAGCTCTCTGGTGTAAGGTCATCACTTGTCTTTACGGAAATGATGGTGGCTTCAATTCGGGTGTTGGTATGGGGAACCGAAAGGATGTTTAGGAAAGTATTATTAGTGCAAGCTCGGAAATTGATTCTCTTGGTATCCCCTTTAGAGATTCATTTGTGAGAAATGTAAAAAGTGGGGTTGACGTATTCTTTTGGCATGATTTTTGGCTCGGAGCAGGTTTATGTTTAAAAGATCATTTCCCTCGTCTCTATGCTCTTGAAACCTATAAAGAATGTCGTATGAAAGATAGGTGGATCTCTGTAAATGGCACATGGTCTTATAATTGGGATTGGCGTTCTAATACTAAAGGACGTGCTTTGGATGATATAAATGAGTTATCTCAGCTTATTGGCAACCTCGTCTTATATCCGGGTTACAATGATTGGTGGAAATGGGAACTTGATCCTGGTGGTGTTTTTACTGTAAACAAGCTTTCTAAACTCCTTGATTCAAGCATGCTTGGCCTAAATGTAATGACGGTTAATGTTGATTGGAACTCATGGGTGCCGAAAAAGGTAAACATACGTGTTTGGAGGGCTTTGAATAACCGTCTCTCCACCCTCTCCAATCTTGAAGCTCGAGGTGTACCAGTAGTTTCTTGCATTTGTGTGTTGTGTAATGCATCTACTGATTTTGTTCATCATTGCCTCTTAGCGTGCCCAAAGACCATTTTGATATGGCGTAAAATATGGAGTTAGTGGAAATTCAACCCACCAGATTTTTCCTCTCTTCATGAGCTTCTCGAATTTGTTCCTCCACTATCCTCTTTAGCGAAAAAAGTTTTTCAAAGAGTTGTTTATGTGGTAATTTGGGCATTATGGGATTGGCGTAATCGTGTCCTTCACACTTCTTCCTCTTGCCTTCATGAAGATATTTTCGCTAAGGTGCAAACTCTCTCTTTACTTTGGTTATCGAACAGGAGCCGCAAAAAGTCTTTGAGGTGGAGGGATTGGGTTCTAAATCAATCTTGTATTGATTCGTTGTAGAGTTGTTTGTAGGGACTTTTATGGTGTTTTGATTTGTATTTCTTTTGGTTTTTCTCTGCTTTGGAGATTGCCATGTGTTTTTGCTCTTTTTGAGTTTTCTAATATATTCAAGCCGTTGAGAAAAAACATAAAAAATAAATTTATAAATTGTTCAATCATCAAACATGCATTTTATAAATTGTTGAATCATCAAACATGCATTATTAAACTAATGATTATCTTATTATCTCTAATATTTCATATGTTTAATTAAATGTGCAGGTGCTCATAATTAGAGGCACGGCCATAGGTACACAACCCTATTGCATATTGAATGATTGAATGCGCAGGTATAATATCATCCATGTATTTAAGATGAAGGTGAATGGTTGCTGGGGTAAACCAAAGCCTCCCAAAGATTTAATGTTGTGTTAGTAGGCTGCTTCCATTTGATAATTCATTCGCATATTCTAGAGTTATCCATTTCCACCGCCTCAATTTTTCCATTTTCCGGCGAACCTTTCGCCGTCGTCTTCACTTTGGGACCGATAGTAGTAAGTCTTACTGTATCTTTTTTACATAAAAACGAATTGGGGTTTCCAATTTTTTTGTCAATTGGTTATGAAAAATTAGGGGTTTTTTAAACTGATTAGATTTTTGAAAATCATCACTGACTTTTAGCTTACTATTTGATTATAGACATGTTAAACTAGCATTATTGTTAGTTGTAATAGAATGTAAGATTTGGTTATGTTTGTTTGTTTCAGAAATATGTTTGGGTTTTGGTTATGGAAGCAGGAGATGATGGAAGAGGGAGAATGTAAGATTGAGAATGATTACAAACATGGTCATAGAATGCAATCTTCCAGATAGGTAAGTGGCTTCTATTTTACAATTTAACATGGTCACAAATATGGTTGCCTTTATATCTATTACATGCACATTTACGGGATTACGCATAAATATAAGCAAAAGGTAGCGGTAATCGAACCGGAGTCGCGTTGCAGATTATTAAAATTGGTTATCATCTTATAAAATAAGGTGTTTCGAATTGTGAATTCAGTAATTATGTAATCCACTCTCAAAACACAAATCCAAACACCCGTCGGTTACAGTTCGCTATACCTGCTAACTTTAAATTTGCTTCTGCTTCATTTTATGTAAACTCACTCTCCACTGATATACGGTTTCAGGTCATTGCAAGACACGTGAACTGGAAATAGTGGTGTACAACTCTATCTTGGTAAACTATAGTGAGGATCCTAAATTTGGAACACGACCTCTGATGTGGTATGCACCTAAAGCTGCACTAATGTAATGAATATTGTTTGTGTCACGGTCTGATGTTTTCATTTCAGGTGTCATCACATTTGTTGTTGTTCAAGAATCTGCAAAAAGGATTAGTAGTGAGTAGAGCGATACATACCCTCACTGGTACGTGTATGAATCAGTAAGGTCTTCTCGAGAGTCTTGAACGAGTCTATTTGTGTACTTATGGATTTATGTGTTTTGTTTACTAGGTGATGGTTAACTTCAGGAGATGAGTTGGTCAGTTAAGGCGGTGGTTGAAATCGAAAATGAAAATGATATGCTTAAATTACAGGCATACTATTACAATGCTACCGAAAAAATGTAAGTTTGCGTACAATTATCTCTTAGAAAGATCATTCTGATTTCCTCCTATAAGGTTGAAACCTCGGGATTCCTTGAGGCTGGGTCTGAGTAAACTGGTCCTGGATTTGATTTCATTTTTATAGACTTCATGTTTAGCAATTCATAGTTAACTATTGAATATAGGCATATTTGATAAGAAAGACCTGCCAGCGACATATTGCTCATGATGATATGAGACAAGGATTTCCTTACGGCCTTTTGTAAGCATCACTAAAGGCCTTCACTTGACTTATTCGGCTAGGAAGTGTTTCTTCGTAAACCTGGCAGATAAGTTCTAAGAAATTTTACATTTTTCTTAATTTTATGGTATACTTTTACTTATCATATTGGTGTGCATTGACGCGAAACTGTATTTTTCTACTTTGTTATTTAATCGCAATACTAAAGTCTACTAACTTCCTGCAATCTGATGTTGTTACAGGTATATATATATTTATAGAAAGAAAGAGTGGTCGCTTCAGAAACCGTTACTGTCGGTAATGGGTCAACCGATTTTATGAGTCAATGTGCGTAGTTACTTGCGTTACGTTGTTTCATTGTTGCGTACAATATGTAAATAGTTGCTTTAAGTACACCAATACATCATTCAAAAGTTATTTTATATTGATTTTTTCTTCATGCATTGTTGTTGCAGGCATGGGCCAGAGATCAGAAGGACCTCCATCTACCAAATATGTTAACAATAGTTTCGGTAATCGTATTTCTGAAAGTGAGTTTTATATAAAAATTAGTTTTAGTTATATTAATCCGGGTAAATGATCTCCTGATTTCAAAGATGTTTGATGTGACCTTTGACCTGTATTGGTGGCTAACTATGTGAGGTATTATGTAGCTTCCTCTTATCTCTTAAACGATCTATAATGATTATCATATATCCTTGGTTTCATTGGTTTCATTCTATAGATCTTTGATACAGACAGTGGCTGGCAATCAGTTTCACTATCAGAGATCGTAAATAGTATTGTATCTAAGAAGCTGACCGAATGAACGTGCAGGAGTCGGTTTGAATAGGCTGTTCCGTTTACACTCGAAAACATTATTATTTTAGTTTCGTTTAGATTCGAGGAAGATTTAGTAAACAATTTAAAGTAGCATAGCAAGCAGTCGAAGGTATACAACGAATCTTGCTACTTTATTTCTTCCAAACGCTCCATTTCACTGTAAGTCTATTTGGAAAATTTCTTATGCACTATGGAGTTTAGTTTATTAAATTATTTATTAATTATACTTAATTCTTTTGTGAAAGTTTGATGGAAAATCAAGGGCAAAAAACATCAGAAACAATTGACGAAAGAATATATGCTTTTCTTTTGGCATCCAAAACAGTGGTAAGTGGTAAGGATTTGGACGAAAAGTCTCGACCTACTAAGAAAGCGTGTGGAAGCACTAAAACAAGTTAAGCTAAGAACATTACAAAGCATGGAATTTATCAACAAACGCATGCTAACAATTATATATTGATAGGAAGGCTCGGACCAAATTCACTATTATGTATATCCCAGGTGGCTATTAGTTGTCGAGATTTGGGAGCTAGGATAGGTCTTTCACATATCCCTGATCCTCGGTTGGCGCGGTTAGAGGCCCCTTACGACTGCAATAACGGTGTTGGTGGTTGGGTAAGAAGAATGGGGTGTGGCTTTTGGAATTGGCTTTTTCATGTCTATTTACTTCCTTGGTTTTTTTACTGATCTTTTACTCCTTGCTAAAACTTTTTGTGGTTGCAGATTTATTGTAAATGGAGTCTCCAGGTAGTATGTAACCGTCTATTTCATTATGTCATCAGTGGGTGAACGAGTGGGCCGGGTAGCAGGTAAAGATAACTCATTCCGTGTACGGGTCAGGTTTGGGATAAAGCTACCATTTGGAATGTACTTCCTTACTTTCAATATTTTGTCAAGCAATTTCTTAATGTACATATTAATATAAGCTAAATTGTGCTATCCAAACTATTAGGAGTTTTGTGTCCAGTTTTTCGGATTTAAAGTTTTAAATTTATCTTGGCTTCAGAACTCACCGTGTAAATTCTACCCATTTCAGATTCAAGAGATGTCCATTAACTGTACTTTTTATTTGCAAAAAGTTGTGGATCGGCTACCAATTTCCATAGGAACAACGGTCACGGGTACCACAGCCGTCAAGGTAAGCTGAGCCATCCATGTACTAATCCATATTCCATATGATTGCCATTTTATATTATATTAGCTTTTTATAAACAGCTGTAATTACAGGTACCAATCAAAGGCCGAGTGCATCCAATCAAAGACCAAGTAGCTGAATACCGACTCCGCGGGAACAACGTTGTTAGGCACTGTAGCCGTCAAGGTAATCTCAGCCATCCATGTCTACTGGAATCATGCATTACTTTGTTATACCCTTTTTTAATTCCTTAATATTTCTGGATTTTGCAGCAATACCTTTGGAGTTTTGCTACGGCAAGTAAGATGGGCAGCCAGAAGGTAAGGTACCAGATGATAATAACTGAACGTCTGCCCATAATGTTTTTACAGTGCGAGGTCAAGAATCGTCCCTGAATTTGCTCTAACAAAACAATAAGTTTTGTAGCACAGGTTAAGATGAAGAATCATAGGATACTGATTAGAAATTTCAGTTTTCCGAGGTATATTACAGTTTGTGGTTAATTACGTGTTATAGTGAATACATCTACCTTGCAGTATATTGGTTTGCAGAATATTGGTTTCTAAGTAGCTTTTGGGTATATATATATTATGCTTTTTATACTTGAACTTTGTGCGATAATTATCTTTTTCAATAATTTTTTCTCTTAATTATCACCCAAAACATCCTTTTTGACAGCAATCAAACAATCATTTTGACAGCAAAACTGTAAACAAAACAACCATTTTTGAAAGAAAACAACAACCAAACCACCCATGTTTTAACAATAATATAAGTTACCATTAGAACCAGTTTTGTTAGATATTCATTGTTATGATGTATTCCCTAAGAACATCAAGGCTCTAAAAATGTTTCACAAATTTCCTAAGAACTGCTCTAATTCCAGTATACCAAGTTTGAAATTCCAGTATACCAAGTTTAGATGATTATTTATAAATGTTTCTAAAAATGTAAGTTATGTTGTGTTATGTGCAAACACGAATTAGGAAAGAATAGTTGAAGGTGGTGGTCTCGCGTCCCTGTTGTGGCTTCGTAAAAGCAGAAGCTTTAATGAAACAATTTGTAGAATAGGAGCTGGTGCTATTGTCAATCTTGCAACGAAAAGTCTATCTTCTTTTTTCATGCTTTGTGGTTAAAGATTGTGACTTCCTTCTGTTGTTTTTTTAGGATTTTTGAAATGTTGTTTTCGCTTATTATTTTGCCCCTTCGATTTGAGTGATTCACCATTGGTTTGATTCGAGTTATATGAGGTACCACATTAGTAGAAGTATCATACTATAAGTTATAAACTAATATAGCACCAAAAGGGTCATGGAATTTATAGATAGTTTGGTTATATTGTGTTACTGAACTACAATTTTATAGGCTAAAGATTCATGTACAAATAGGCATTTTGCATTTGTGTGGTTTTATTACTTACTCTGTATACAACCATGACAAATTTTTTTTGAACGGCAAAGATGGAAAATATATAAAAAAGAGTCTAGCAAGACGCTAGAAATTTAAAGTACAATAGAGTCAACAAAAAGAATTACATAACATCAAAAAATGGTAAAATCCCGAGACTTTAACTGCGAGGGAATCAAAAGGGATGAAAAAACTTTTGACACGAAGGCCAACGGATCGGTTTTCACTTCGGCAAAAGAAAAACCCCCCATCCCGGAGGTCGAGTCACCGGTTTTCACTTCGGGATGGATTTTGATGACATTAGTTTAGTGAATGTATCCGAAAAGGCACTTTGATAGACAAAGAGGATGAACTTCCTTTAGCAGAACACATAGTTGTTGATGTCCTTTCTGATTATCTTGGAGGGTTAAATGATGTTATAAAGGACAATTTTGTAATGCCATTTTTTGATAAATCTTATTTTGAAAAAGCCGTATGCGTTTAATCTTTCTTTAACTCAAATTATTTTATTTACAAACCATATACACAATCACAAGTTTGAGCTACACAACGCACAATGAAAAGGGTTGCCATGCATTATTCATAATAACATAATACCTAAAATGGTGACGGAACAATGTTTACACTATAAAATAAGGCTATGTAGATTAACATTAAAAAAAGTGCACAACCAAACTTAATAATCAACATATCAACATACAATTGCGCAACAATCAATTACATACAACACTACGCAATCAAGAAGTAGAGTCATCCCGTGTGCATCGCATGGGTCTGAAGGCCTCGTAAGGTTAACGATTATAGACATGTTCATAGCAGATAGGACTGAAATAAATGTTAATTGTAGTTGAAACAAATTATGAACCTATTAATGAGTTTAAAACTTTTTTTTATCTTCTATTATGGAGCCCTTATAAAAAATAAATCCATTACGTACTACACATAGGGGTGAGCAAAACGGATCCATTCCGGATTGACCGAATTGGTACGGAAGTTGTAACATGGGAAAACCACGGAAAACACGACTGATTTGAATAACCCGGTGACCTACCAATTGTAGAAGTAGGATTTTTGGCAAGCAGTAAGCACTTAAATAATACAATTTAAGTGTACCATCTTTTTTCTCATTTCGAGGAAAAGGTGTGGAAGGAAAAGGAACCCGAACCGGACCGGACCAAACATATTTCGGTTCGGTCCTCGATCCATCTTTTTTCTTATTTTCGGTCCTCGATACGGTCGGTCCGGTTCGGTCTTACGAAAAAACCGGCAATTATGCCTTGTTGGACCGGACCAGACCGAAGACCGAACCAGACCGGACCATTTCGGTCCGGCCTTCGGTCTGGTGTTTTAGTAAAAGTCGGTTTCGGTCCGGTCCAATTTCGGTCGATCCGGTCTGGTTTTTGGACCGTGAGCACCCCTAATTACAAGTCTATAACACACTTAAAACACATACACACAACAATAAACACATGTAAAAGAACATGGTTTAAGCCACCGACCATGCACTACAACAAACTACTAAAAAACACATAGACGCAGCAATAAGCACACATAACACAACGTGGTATGAACCACTTTGTGAAGCCACTCCTACAATCATATTGAGTAGGATGTCTTAACGTTAATGTGATCACGCAACCACACCGAGACCACACATCCACACGTTGTTCTCTTTGAGTGGTTATTTATGAGACAGAAAATAGCAAAGTACGAGGAGGACGTCTAGCATTTTGTTCACGAGTTTTCTTTTGGATATATAGATGAAATAAAGCTTTAGAATTTTTGAATTGCGAAAACTTTTTTTAATATGGCCATTTTAACTATCACATAATATTGACACCACAAATCGATCTCACATGTCTTAAGCAAGACTTGAACATCACAACCATTTGTTTGAGAAGATTCTCACACAATTTTGATGAAAAAACTTTCTTTCAGCATAAAACAATGAATAACCGAATAGAATGTGAGAGGGTAAATTGTGTATGTCATTAATGAATGTATCGGTACATTATATAAGTTACATAAGACTAATCTAGAAGTGGGCTTGAGCCCAATCTACAACGTACCACATAAAATCAACTAACACTCCCCTGCAGTTTGAGCGAGAGAACATCAAACGCTCAAGCTGGATCAAAACTCTTCAATTAGAGCAGAAGGTAAACCCTTGGTGAAAATATCCGCAAACTTGATAACGAGATGGAATATGAAGAACTCGAACCTTACCAGCAACAACCAAATCACGAACAAGATAAATATCAATCTCTATGAGCTTCGTTCATTCATGTTGGACAGGATTAGAAGACAAATAAACTGCATTGACATTATCGCGGTAGTTAAGTGTAGCGAAAGACAAATGTGTATGTAGCTCACGTAATAAATTTCATAACCATCAGGTCTCAGCAACAGCATTGGCAACACCACGATACTCTGCCTCAGCACTCAAACGACTAAGCGTTGATTGACGCTTAAAAGACCACAAAAGTAAATTATTACCAAGAAATACACAATAACCCGCAATCGATCGTCGAGTAGTAGGACACCCAGCCCAATCCGCATCCGAATAAGCAACCATAGATGTAGTAGAAGACAAAAACAACTATAACCTATGATCTAATGTGCCACGAACATACCTCAAAATGCATATAAGAGCCAAAAATGAGGCTCCCGGGGATCATGCATATAAAGACAAACTTGTTGCACTGCATAAGAAATATCAGGGCGAGTAAAAGTAAGATACTAAAGAGAACCCGCAAGACTCCTATATAACGTCGGATCAGAAACCGAATCACCACCATCTCTTAGTTTGGACTCAGTATCAACAGGAGTCTGACTGGGGTTACAACTAGCCATATGAGCCCGCTCAAGAATCTCAGTAGCATACTTACATTGAGATAAAAACATCCTTGACGAGTCACGCGTAACAGAAATACCCAGATTATAATTAAGTGAACCATATTTGTCATAGAAAACTCCTGATGTAAAGAGTCAATAATCTGCTATAACAAAATCTCAGAAGAAGCAGTGAGAACAATATCATCAACATACAATAATAAATAAGCATTGTTAGTCCTCTATTTGTTAATAAATAATGATGAGTCACAACGACTATGAGAAAACCCAACACGAGTAATATAAGCAGTAAAACGTTGAAACCAAGCTCGAGGAGCCTGCTTCACACCATAAAGAGACCTTTGTAATAAACAAACATAATCAGGTTGCGCAGAATCTCAAAATCCTGGAGGCTGATTCATATAAACAGTCTCAGATAAATCCTCATGTGAGAAGGCATTCTTAACATCTAGTTGATGAACTGGCTAATGTCAAGAAATAGCCAAACTAAGAACGGTCTTAATCGTGCCGGGAGCACCATAAATTCATTACTTGATATAAACACCTCATTGTCAAGCACACTATTTGGAGAGCCAACTTGATTATCCGAAAGCACCATAAATTTATAGGGATTTATAATGGTGTAGATGATAGTGATTTAGTTGATATCATTTTATAGAGGTGATATTTGTGTTAGATAAAAGAATTTTGAATTTAGCAAGTAGCTTTTGAGAGATTAGACTTAGTACTTTTGATTCTTTAAAGTTTAAAGTAGTTATACCTTTTGTAAGTAAGGTACTATGTTAGGAAAGAGATTATGCTTTGGTGATTAGAAGTTTTAGGTTGAGAGTCTAATGATACTTGGTTAAAACTAAGGTTATTGTTTAAATCTTTTTAGTTTGATATTGAAGTTGGATGATTTAGTTACACAAGCTAGTTCCTACAAGTATGCATGCATGCACCAAAGATTGTCCATGCATAACACTTTCATTGTAGTTTGTTGTGTAGAGATCCTTAATCGTTATCTTGGATTTTCGGACATGATAACTTTATTTTCATTGTATTACAAGGAAAATACTTAGGATCTCGGATGAGTGATCCAAGTTATCAGTCCTACTTCAATGTGTATTTTAATCCTTCTTGATATTTTACACATATTGGGCGCATAATCCATTATACAATAGCAAAATGTCACTAAGTATAATATCTCTGACTTATGGTCGATGTGTTGTGTCAACATTGATAATACTAATTACCATAGTGTATGGTGAATTAATTTTATAGTTTCTCGGATGAGAGAACTATATTATCATGTTTATTCTTTGTGTAATTTAGTATGTTATACACTACCATACCGAATTCAATTTCAAAAGAATTCTCTTTAACTACGTCAGTAGTTTGTATGTTTGTATAAAGTTCTTTTCTTTTCTTTTCTATTATAATACACGTAGCATGCAATCAACATATAAAATGAGCAAGTTGACACATATACAACATTTTCAACACAAAGGTGAGTTGTGATCCAAGGTGATTTTGTCAATGAATTTGTCTATTTAATCTTTCATGTCCATCATGGGGAATGGAACATGCAATGTTGTGAATAAGCCAATTTCATATATTTAAATATGTGAGGCGATGATTATTATAATATTGGCAAGATGTAAATCAAATTTCTTGTTCATATCACGTAAGTTTGACATGTAGAATCCTAGATATGTCAACCAAAGTTTGAATAGAGCTTTGACATCTATCCTTCATCTCGTTAAAACAACAATGTTGCTTAACTTCCATGCCTTTCACATAAATCCTAACACATAGCACTTAAGCACATAAGCTCTAAGAGCACAATGATCTCTAAAAGGGTATGTAAACAATCTTTAGACTTCTATTCTTATTTTTGACCCCTCACACACTCAAATCAATATCCTATGGTGCATGTCAACCATGAACAACCTCAACTAGACTCGTGCAATTTGGACTTTGGGAAATGTCATGCGAAAATCCTAAGCTTGTTTAGTCTTAGACCTAGGAGTTCTCTTATTTAACTCACCAATTACTTGTTCTATTGGGTGACCTCTAGCTTCTTTTAGACTCTTAGGATAGCCTTCATCCGAAACATTAACTTATAATGATGGCGACCCATTAAGATCTTGAACTATGGGTTCATCGATCCTATCATCTTCTACTGAAGAATATGACTTGGGCTCGGACAAGCTCTCTGTAACACCCCCCGAAATCTCGTCGCAGCGGAATGGTAACAATGGGGTGCTACTTCATAGTCCAAACGCACGAGTCACAGAAAACGACCTCAAAAGAGACGTTTTAAGATAAATTTCACCTTTGATATATTAAAATCAGAGTTTACAAAGGATCCCATTTATAATGCAATAGAAACATTTTTGTTTAAAAACGTTATCGAATGGTACTCAAGTTATTAAGCCTTCAAAAATATATATATCTGCGCGACTCGAATGCTCCCAATGCTCCACTAGCAAAATAGTAACCTGAAAATACATGCTAAAACGTCAACAATAATGTTGGTGAATTCATAGGTTTAAGAAAAAAAACAGTATTGAAATAATTTAAGAAATATTTCAGAAGAAAAGTAGCGTTACAACATTTAAAAGTGTTATTTCCGAAATCCATCTGAAACCCAAGTAGTGATTTAATAAATCAAGAAGTATTTATAAAGAGGACCACAAGATCGAAGTAATGGAGACAATGACTATCCTGAAGTTCCAAAACAATAATTTAAACAAGACAAACACATTCATCAGTCTGAAGTATATATTATTGCACAAAGCTCATGAACAACGAAGCTGTATTCGTAATTTATAAGGAATGCACCAGAGTTCGTAATTATAACGATTTTACACCAGTAATCGTAATTATACATGGATTTGCACCAGCAATCGTAATTATAAATGGATTTGCACCATAATATTGTGCTCATAGGCATAGCATACATGCAATAAGATCTGGATAGCATACAATTTATGATAATACCTTGTGTCCAAGTAAATACAATCATGTTGTTCAAATTCACAGGTCAAATCTAGGTATTCAACGATCTTAAATCATGTAGTAAACAAATCAAACTTTGGTAAAAATAGTCATGTAACACTTATATAGTAGAGAATGATTTTACTTGGTACAACAGCATGTATTCTCCACCCCGAAAACAGTTTATGAGAACCAATAAAAAGAGAAAAGGTTGGGGCTATGAACTCACACAGTATTGAAATGTTGAATGTACTGTAATAAAATATATAGTTTTTGAAAAGAAAATGTATTCCCCTCGGCGGTTTATAAAAACATTAAAAAGAATTGAAAAGCGAGACAATGAACTCACCTTAGTACTGATGTCTAAATATCACAATAAAACGTCACGCAAAACCGTTAGATCAACATATTTTAAATTAAGGTCCGATAAGTACCGAGTACTTAATTAATAACATTATAAACTCGCATCGTTTTGTTTACATCGTAAATCGTTCGGGCTATCATAATTTAAGAGGTCCTGACATGAACGTACGACGGATTAGGACACTTTAAATGTAATCCAACAACTCGTCGATAACGCCATCCGAAGAGGCCTCATGTATGAAACTCCTATACTCCCTATAATTATAGTACTTGATACTACATATAATTCTATATAGCTCCAATCACCATCTAAATGTTTTGAGAGAAAACAATTTATAATTTAAAACATTTTATAAATATCTGAATAATGTAATTATAGTTATTCCTGGAAGGGTATTAGTTACTCCTGGTAGTGTTGTTACTACAGGTAAATGTTGTTACTACTGGTAGAAGTTGTTACTACTGGCAGAGTTGTTACTACTGGTAGTTGTTACTACTGGAATTGTTGTTACTCATGGTATGTTGTATTCCTACTTGTTAGTGTATTAGTTTATTTCTAAGGGGTTTTTCCGACCCGACATAATGACCTACTAAATCACATATACATACTCGGGTTCTAAAGAGAATTTATGCAAAACAGATATTTTGGAACAACTTTCCATTCTTCGAGACCCGAAACTCGACCGGAGCAGGCGTAAAAGCACTCGCATCAGATTATGATGCAGTGTATTAATTACCAAAAGTCAAATTTTGCCCCGCCCTTAACCCCCTTTATCACTTCGCTTTTTGCTTAAAGAACCTAGCGGGGAATAAAACGACATCCCCGAACGACTTTCAAGTTTCGGCGAAGGTCCGAAACGGACTCGAAAGTGCGCAAATGCCATCTTAAAACCAACAGAAACGACTAACTTAACAAATGGCTAGATTTTATACCTCGAATATAGACTCGTTGTCGTTACTAACTTTTTCAGTTATTAAGAGTTGTAGAAGCTCTACCATAAATCGAACGATCGTCTCGGATAGCTCTATCATATTGCAAGGCCCTGAATTCAGATTTATGAAACTTGATTCCTCATATGCTGCCCAAACTTGTAGCTCATTTATATGCTTTCAAAACACACTCAAAACTCATTTTTTAACAAAAGCCCTAAATGGTTGAGTTAAGCTACAATAGAATAACATATTCATAAAATGAATATTGAAAGAACATAAGGGGTTTAGATGACTTATGGTGTATGAAGATGATCAATGTAATCTAAACCCTTGTTTAGATACAAGATCCCAAGCTGCACCAACGAGAACCCTAGTTATCTAAATAAACCATAGCTTCCATTTTCTGATAATCACTTGAATATGGTTATGCCAATGCTATGGAAACGACCTTAGAATAATCTTAGGATGGATGTGTGTAGGAGTGTATAGGTTGTAGAAAAATTGATATGGATTTATCTCATAGGGGTGTTTGTTGTTCTCTTATCTTATGCAATGTATAAGTAATGAACAAGTATGACTAGTCAAGGGAACATAAAGAGAGTCTTAGGGATAGGTCATAGGTCAAGTCTTTGGTCAAAGAAAACAAGAAATGACTATTTTAAATGAAGAGTATGGTACAGAGTACAATTGTTGAATTTTTTTTATTCTTATTTTATTTGTATCAATTGCCATAAATTCGCTATAATAAGATATATGTGATATTTGGGTAATTTTGTATGTATTGGTTTGTAAATGTGGGTATTATTGCTGAAGCTAGAAAAGTTTGGTGTTCCGGTTATCCAAAACGTATTTTATTGTCTAAACTAATCATTTACGCACCAATAAAAATAAATCAAAAAAAGTGATTAATACTTTCGTAAAAATAATATATGTTTGTTTGACGAAAAATTTAATCTCGTTGGTGTCTGTTACGAATAATATGTTGATTTATAGTTTACGCGCTTTCAATTATATGATAAAAATTAAAAGTTAGCCGCATACGAAACTAAAATAAAATAAATGGTGAAATTGACGAAAAAAATGCGTCAATAAAATTGACCTGAAAATACGAAATGTTACAGTCTCATCCGGTTAGAAGAGCCTTGTCCTCAAGGCTCAGGTTGCAACACCTGAAGAAGGTCGGGATCAGGAAAAGTATGCGGAAATTTCTTCCGGATTTGTGTTGATGAAGAGGTGAGGATTTTAAGGCTGACTACTGTCAGCATGACATAGGTCATTCTGAATGCATAGAAATACAGTCTAAGCGACCAAACAACATAGGTGATTAGCTATGTTATATTGAGGTCAATGATGAAATGCTCATTTTCGTCAAAATAGTGTGGTGTGTGAAATGTATCAAATAGTTTTATAACGAAATGAAATAGTCAATAAAGTAAACGTTAAGTAGCTCATAGGGTGACAACAAAATGGTTTATAGGTTGACATCGAGATAGTTTGTAAAGCGATAGATCGTAACAAGTATAAAGAATATCCGAACGAACGCAGAAGCAGTCAAAGAAAATGAACGTAAAGAATTATTAAATCAACAAAATGAACGTAAAGAGTCGTGATCTAAAGGTAGGTTTTCCAAGGTGACACGTATGAGGTGACAAGTTAATTGTCGTGCTCCAATCAACTGGAAGACTTCAAAACGACGGATTACTAAACAAAATATGTGATTCAAAAGCATAAGAAGAGTGTTCCAACTCGGAGTCGAATGGTAAAATAACTAGTGAAATTTACAAAATATACCGAATTTTTGATATCATCAAAAGGGAATGAAGTAAAGTCGCGTAAATGGTTGAAGTTAATCGTAAGAGATCAAGAAGAAATTAACCCATAAGTATAGGTATCCTTATATAATATCAGTATTGACGCTCAAGGGAGTAAATGAGAAATCAGGAAGTACATGAAAATCAGAATGATCAATATTTATATAACTGACCTATATAAGGTAAATAGTAAGACGTCATATGATAGACGTAAGAGAACGAAATCATAGTCTAGTATTAAATACTCATTATCCATGTAATAGTAGTAGGGATGCAAAAGAGAGCATATAAGTTACCTGGGAGCAAGCGCGTGCGGATATCGGATAAAACAAGGAAAGACTCTATATTTTGAAAAACATGGTCATAGTCTAGGTTTTGAAAACGACCTAGTTCTCTATGACTTCAGCTCTGATACCATCTGTAACACCCCCAAAAATCAGGACAACGCAGCGGAATGGTAACATTGGGGTGCTACTTCAGGGCACAAAACACAAGTCACGGAAAACGACCTTAAAATGGACGTTTTAAATAAAGTCATATTCTATTTAATAAAAGATCAGAGTTGCAACAGGTTTCATTTATAATGTATTAGAAAACATTGTCAAAACGTTTGTCAAATAGTACTCAAGTTATTAAGCCTTCAAAAATATATATATCCGCGCGACTCGAATGCTCCCAATGCTCCACTAGCAAAATAGTAACCTGAAAATACATGCTAAAACGTCAACAATAATGTTGGTGAATTCATAGGTTTAAGTAAAAAGCAGTATTGAAATAATTTAAGAAATATTTCAGAAGAAAAGTAGCGTTACAACATTTAAAAGTGTTATTTCCGAAATCCAAGTAGTGATTCAGTAAATCAAGAAGTATTTAAAAGTGGACCACAAGATCGAAGTAATGGTGGACTAAGTACATATTCCGAAGTCCAAAACAAGTAATGTAGACAAGAGAAACACATTCATCAAGTCTAAGTATATATCAGGTATTATTGCACTAAGCTCATGACCCCGAAGCCTTAACTAGATTTTTGCCCCAATCGAAATATAGGATGCTTGCCAACACCCGGACACCTCTCAATGTTAAATGCACCTTGATCAAACTAGTGACCCAAGGAAAGGTGGGGATTGTCAGTCCTGATAGATCTATCCACAACACTCGCGCTTACTACAATAGCAATTAACGGTTCATGATAAATAGGGACTTCACGGCAATAAGGTAACTTAGCAATAATATTCAGGCAGTAATCTGGATAGCATACACTTTGTAAACACTTGTGTCCGTAGTAAAACAATCATGTCTAAAATTCACGGTTTCAAATATAGGTATTCACGATCTCAAATCATGTAGTAAACAAATCAAACTTAGTA
The DNA here is from genome assembly GCA_026074375.1 of Tanacetum coccineum. Classification (NCBI taxonomy): domain Eukaryota; kingdom Viridiplantae; phylum Streptophyta; class Magnoliopsida; order Asterales; family Asteraceae; genus Tanacetum; species Tanacetum coccineum. The sequence continues at coordinate 16,478 of BQNB010068484.1, read as the reverse complement.
AAAATAATCATGTAACGCTTACGTATAGAAATCAATAAGTTTATGTAGTAAAACGAGCACGTATTCTCACCCCGAAAACAGTTTAAGAAAACCATTAAAAGAGAAAAGGTGGGGCTATGAACTCACAAAGTATTGAAAGGTAATTGTACTGTAGTAAAATATACAAGTTTGTAAACGAGCATGTATTCCCCTCGCGGGTTTATAAAACATTGAAAAGATTGAAATGCGAGACTATGAACTCACCTTGAGTAAATGATAATCAACGAAGTATATCACAATAAAAATGCGTCACGGAAACAATCGAATGCAACCTAATCCAATATAGGTCGTATAAGTACTAATCACATTGAGTAATCTCTACTATGCATAAGTCTATTTAGCTAATCACCATCTAATTGTTTGAGTGAAAACATATTTATAATTGTAAAACATTTATAAATATCTGAATAATGTAATTATAGTTATTCCTGGTAGGGTATTAGTTACTCCTGTAGTGTGAGTTACTCCTGGTAGTTTATAGTTATTACTACTGGTATGAATAATAGTTACCTAGTAAGTGTAGTAGTTACTCCTGGTAGTATATAGTTATTGCTGTGGTAGTAAGGGTGTCAAAAAAAAAGCCGACCCCGACTATAATGACCCATCTAAATCACATTTCATGACTCGGGTTTCAAAGGAGAATTTATGCGAAACGATATTTAATCAACTTTCCAGTTCTGTCCGAACCCGAAACTCGACCGAAATGGGGCGAAAAAACACTCCGCATCAATCTGATGCAGGAATTAATTACCAAAAAAGCCAGATTTTGCCCCGCCGATACGACCCGTTATCACTCGCTTTTAGACTTAAAGAACCTCGCGGAAAAGTAAAACGACCTTCCGAACGACTTTCATGTTTCGGCCGAAGGCCGAAACGGACTCGAAAGTGCGCGCAAATACCATCTTAAAATCCTGACAGAAACCACTAACTTAACAAATGCTGGATTTTTTATACCTCGAATATATACCTCGATTTTTCCGCTCTACACTTTTTTCGTTATAAAACCGATTGACAAGTTTCTTACATTTTTCGGAATCCGTCGGGCATCATACAACTTTAAAAAAATATAAAATAATGTTGTTAATATAATACGAATTTAGGACAAATCTGTTGAGATGGAGCCTTGTGGAATCCATTTTTAACATTGCTTTTATACCTTACTACATTTGTAGTTAATCCATTTACACCGAACTTAATCTGGGGTACAATACTTTCCTCATCCCTTTTAACATGATATTACAATACAACATTATATAATATTGTTTTTTTGGGGTTGGTTTTGTGTGCAAAATGATCATTACAAGTAAAAACTCCATTACATGTTAAAAATCCACAGGAGAACTCAAGCTACAATAGAACACATATTCATAAAATTGATAATGAAAGAACATAAAGGGTTTCTAGATGACCTTATGGTGTATGATATGATGATCAATGTAAACTAAACCTTGTTTAGATAAAAATCCCAAAGCTTGCACCAAAGAAAACCAAGTTTCTTAAAATAAACCTTAGCTTCCCTTTTCTTGATTAAAGCTTGAATATGGTTAACCAATGCTTGGAACCATCTTATGATACCTTAGGTATGATGTAGTAATGGCATTGTATAGGTGTATAGAATTTATTATGGATTTATTATAGAGGGGTGGTTCGTAGCCGTGGCCTTATATGATAGCAAAAGGGGGAGAGTTTGATCTTTTCACTAACTATTTTGTGTAGTGTATGTGTTTACTTCTAGTATACTTGCTTACATATAGTTCTACTAGTCAAAAAGGTGCAATAGTGGTCAAGAAACATAGTTCATGGTCTTAAGGAAGACTTATGGTCAAAGAGACATAAGTTTTAATTAGTAGAAGATGTACATTGTCTAGCTAGCTCATGGTTCCCTAATGTGGGAGTTATCCCCCATGAAATAAGGAAAGTGACTAGCTAAATATTTCTTAGGTAAAATAAAATGAAAGTATTACTTGTATTGTAGAAGTTGTAATTTATCAACATAAGTAATAAATGTGGTAAGTTCAATCTTGGTTTATTTTCCTTTCATAGAATTTGGCTAAGGTGATGTTTTGTGAGAAAAGTTTTGAAAACTTTGAGTATTAGTAATAATCATAGGTATTTGTTGAAGCGTAGAAAAGTTTTGGTGCTTCCGGGTATACCTAAATGTATTTAATCGCGAAACGTAAACGTTTTACGTATCCAATAAAAATAAAATATAAAAAGTTGATTATTACTTTCGTAAAAATAATATATTGCTTGTTTGACGAAAACTTTAATTCGTTTGGTGTCTGTTACGTTAATTGTTGATTTTTAGTTTACGCGATTTAATTATATGATAAGAATTAAAAGTAAGCGCGTACGAAACTAAAATAAAATAAATGGTGAAATTATGACGAAATAAATGCGACATAAAATGACCTAACAATACGTATGGCGTCATAAAATGACCTGAAAATACGAAATGTTACAGTCTCCTCCGGTTAGAAGAGCCTTGTCCTCAAGGCTCAGGTTGCAACACCTGAAGAAGGTACGGGTTCAGAGAAAAGATGCGGAAATTTCTTCCGGATTTGTGTTGATGAAGAGGTGTAGGTTTTAAGGTGACTACTGTCAGCATGACATGGTCTTTCCTGAATGCATAGGTAATCAGTCTATGCACCAAACATACATAGGTGATTAGGCTATGTATATTTGAGGTCCAATGATGAAATGCTCATTTTCGTCAAAATAGTGTGGTGTGTGAAATGTATCAAATAGTTTTATAACGAAATGAAATAGTCAATAAAGTAAACGTTAAGTAGCTCATAGGGTGACAACAAAATGGTTTATAGGTTGACATCGAGATAGTTTGTAAAGCGATAGATCGTAACAAGTATAAAGAATATCCGAACGAACGCAGAAGCAGTCAAAGAAAATGAACGTAAAGAATTATTAAATCAACAAAATGAACGTAAAGAGTCGTGTTCTAAAGGTAGGTGCTCCAAAGTGATACGGATGAGGTGACAAGTTAATTAACGTACTCCCATCAACTGGAAGGCTTCAAAAAGATGGATTACTAAACAAAATATGCGATTCAAAAGCATAAGAAGAGTGTTCCAACTCGGAGTCGAACGGTAAAGTAACTAGTATTGGTGTTTGAGAGAGTAAATGAGAAATCAGAAAGTACGCGAAAAATCAGAGTGATCAATATTTATATAACAGACCGATATAAGGTAAATAGTAAGAGGTCATATGATAGACGTAAGAGGACGAAATCATAGTCTAGTATTAAATACTCATTATCCATGTAATAGTAGTAGGGATGCAAAAGAGAGCATATAAGTTACCTGGGAGCAAGCGCGTGCGGATATCGGATAAAACAAGGAAAGACTCTATATTTTGAAAAACATGGTCATAGTCTAGGTTTTGAAAACGACCTAGTTCTCTATGACTTCAGCTCTGATACCATCTGTAACACCCCCAAAATCTGGTACAACGCAGCGGAAATGGTAACATTTGGGGTGCTACGTCAAAGTACAACAATCAAGATATAGGAAACGACCTAAAAATGGCGTTTTAAACAAGAACATTCGATGCATTATAGCAAAATCAGAGTTTATACATTAGGTCCCATAAGTTTTGAAAAGAAAAGACATACTACATAAGTTCTTTAAACAAAAGCTTAATAATCCCAAAAGACGACATAAGTTTTTATAGATAAAGTTGCATCGAATTTAATTAAAACACAGAATCCGTTTTCATCGATATCCATCACGGCTCCCATCCAAGCTTATATCTGAGGACCTGAAATTAAACATGCTAAAGGTCAATACAAAGGTTGAGTGAATTCATAGGTTTATAAGTAAAAGTGTGGACCACAAGATTTAAGTAATGGAGGACTAAGTACATATTCCGAAGTCCAAAAACATGTATTATTGCACTAAGCTCATGACCCCGAAGCCTTAACTGTTTTTGCCCCAAGTGGGTAGGGTGTCTGCCAAAACAACCTACAAGTTATTCTCCAATGTTAAATGCACCATGGTCAACTTGTGACCAGAAATTCAAGTGAGGATTGTTAGTCCTGATAGATCTATCCACAACACTAGCCTCACAATAGTGGTAATTGACGGTTCATGATATGGTAGGGACTTAGATGGCACTGTGTAGACTTATGCAATACAGATGCAGTGTAAAAGCTTGGGAATAGATACATTTTAAAACAAACACAACTTGTGTCCCGTAGTAAAACAAGCATGTAATTCCACCCCGTAGAGTTTATAAAACAAGGAGATAGAAATGGGGGCTATGAACTCACCTTAGGAGTGAAGTGATGAAATAATCAGGTAAATGGCAGAAAACGTATCACGGAAATATCCGAAAGCAACCTAAGTAAATATGGGTCGTATAAGTACCAAGTACTTTAATTAATAACATTGAATATAATCTTATAGTTGTTATATCGTACTATCGTTCGGGCTATCATAATTAAAGAGGTCATGACATGACGTACGAGGAGTTAGGACACTTTAAATCGTAAATCCAACAACTCGTCGATACGCCATCCGAAGAGGCCTCATTATGAAACTCCCTAGTATTATAGCACTTTGATAACCACGTAATATTCTATATAGCATAATCACCGACTAATCGTTTTAGTAAAAACATATTTATAATTGTAAAACATTTATAAATATCTGGATAATGTAATTATAGTTATTCCTGGTAGAGTATTAGTTCCTCCTGGTAGTGTAGTAGTTCCTCCTGGTAGTGTAGTAGTTCCTACTGGTAGTGTAGTAGTTCCTACTGGTAGTGTAGTAGTTCCTACTGGTAGTGTTAATTTATTTTCTAAGTCTGACCCGACTATAATGACCCACTAAATCACATTTTCATGACTCGGGTTCTAAAGAGAATTTATGCGAAACGACATTTTGAACAACTTTCCAGTTCTGTCCGAGACCCGAAACTCGACCGAAATGGGCGAAAAAGCACTCGCATCAGATCTGATGCAGTGTATTAATTACCAAAAAGCCAGATTTTTGCCCCCGCCTTACGACCCGTTATCACTCGCTTTTAGACTTAAAGAACCTCGCGGGGAAGTAAAACGACCTTCCGAACGACTTTCATGTTTCGGCCGAAGGCCGAAACGGACTCGAAAGTGCCGCAAATGCCATCTTAAAATCCTAACAGAAACTACTAACTTAACAAATGCTGGATTTTTATACCTCGAATATATACCTCGTTTTCGTTCTAACTTTTTCGTTATTAAGAGTTAGAAGCTCTACCATATATCGAAATGATCGTCTCGGATAGCTCTATCATATTTCAAAGCCTGAATTCAGATTTTATGAAAACTTGATCCTCGTTTGGCGTGCCAAACTTTCTGCTCATTTATATTGCTTTCAAAACACGCTCAAAACTCATTTTTACATGTTTAAAAGTCCTAATGGTGATTTAAGCTACAATAGAACTAACATATGCATAAAATGAATATTGAAAGAACATAAAGGGTTTTAGATGACCTTATGGTGTATGATGATGATCAATGTAATCTAAACCCTTGTTTAGATAAAAATCCAAAGCTTGCACCAAAGAGAACCCTAGTTTTCTTAAATAAACCATAGCTTCCCTTTTCTTGATAATCACTTGAATATGGTTAGCCAATGCTTGGAAACACCTTAAAATATCTTAGGATGGATGTGTGTAGGAGTGTATAGGTTGTAGAAAAATTGATATGGATTTATTTCATAGGGGTGTTTGTGCCGTAGCTTCAAAGAGAGAAAAGGGAGAACAATATTGGTTTTTGGTTAAGTATTTTGTGCTATGTTCTCTTATCTTATGCAATGTATAAGTAATGAACAAGTATGACTAGTCAAGGGAACATAAAGAGAGTCTTAGGGATGGTCATGGTCATAGTCTTTGGTCAAAGAAACAAGAAATGACTAGGTTTAAATGAAGAGGTATGGTACAAGACCAAGTGGTGAATTTTTTTTTTCTTATTTATTTGTACCAATTGCCATAAATTCGGCTATAATAAGATATATGTGATGATGTTGGGTAATTTTTTATGTATTGGGTATAAATGTGGGTATTTGCTGAAGCGTAGAAAAGTTTTGGTGGTTCCGGGTATGCCTAAACGTATTTTATTGCGAAACGTAATCACTTTACGCAACCAATAAAAATAAAATATAAAAAGTTGATTATTACTTTCGTAAAAATAATATATTGTTTGTTTGACGAAAACTTTAATTCGTTTGGTGTCTGTTACGTTAATTGTTGATTTTTAGTTTACGCGATTTAATTATATGATAAGAATTAAAAGTAAGCGCATACGAAACTAAAATAAAATAAATGGTGAAATTATGACGAAATAAATGACGTCATAAAATGACCTGAAAATACGGAATGTTACACTCTCATCAAAGGAAACATTAAGAGATTCCTCAATCCTCATTGTTTCCTTGTTAAGCACTATGTATGCTTTACTAGTTTGAGAGTATCCTAAAAACACACATTCGTATGACTTTGGGTCGAACTTGGTGAGATGTACTTTAGTGTTAAGTATAAATACTTTACAACCAAAGACCCTAAAGTACTCTAATGACGGCTTCCTATTTCTAAGGATTTCGTAGGGTGTTTTATTAATGAATTTTCTAATATAAACCTGATGTGGTTGTTGTAAACGCACTAGTTTTACAACTCCTTAGGTAGAGCACCTAACCGTTGTAGTGTAGTATAGGCAAGACTCAGGGTTGTTATCTTTCTCTAGAGGAATAGGTTGGGAAGGCTTGAATAGAATATAACAGAGGTCTAAGGGGTTGAGAGAAGATTATTTTTGTTATTTTATATTTTTAGAAAGCAAGCAAATTTCAAGTTTTGAGAGGTTGGTTTTGGTTTTAACTAATTAAACTAATAATAAATCTAAACTAATTTTGGTGAGAACTTATATGGTAAACGAACGTATTTACTTAATCATGCACTACTTCTTAGTTTGTTTCTCCTAATCCTATTGCTTTGTCACTCTTGCGATGATATGTGTAAGTATTTCCTAGGTCATGAATAGATTGCACGAATCTGCCGTCTATGTAATATTCCGTTAAGGCAACGCATAGGTAAGGTAGTATGAAGAATATTACAAGGCCCCTAAGAGTACATTACATATATTAAAACACTTAAGAGGGATCAACCATATTAGGGGTAAGGTACTATGAAGACTGTTACCGATGGTATCCTTTCTACACACTCGCGTTTCCCTAGACGTCTATGCTAATTTAATATCTTATGGCTAGTTTTCTAAAGCCTAACGCGCACATCCATCACAAAAAGCAATATTAAAAGGATCCACAAACTAAGTTTCATCAATCATAAGTAAATACTAATGGATCTAGCCTAGCATATTAAAAGAAAGCAAAGAACAAGAATCAATCAACCAACACATAGACATATTGAATGATAAAAGATAGAAGACTTCACTTGATTAAAACATGTGTTTAAGGATGATACAAGAGGGTTTTAACACCTTAAAAACGAACCAAATAGCTGCTACAATCGACTTCTAAATGTAGGGTTCGGTTCCCAAAATTTACACACTTAAAACCCTAAAAACGAGTTTGTATATATAGAAAAACGGGCGCGACGGCGTCGCGTTATAATCCTGACGCCGTCGCCCCGCCGAATCTTCTAGGGCTTCTTTAAGTCGGTTGGATCCTGACCCCGTCATCAAAATCCTGACGCCATCCTTTGTACGTCTTGACGTCGTCACAATGAATCGTGACGCCGTCTCCCGCCACTGTATGCATTTTCTTTATGAGATTTGGTATAAAGTTATAGTCTTGTCTGATTCTTCTCCAAATGATCCCAAGTCACGTGTATTTCTTCCAAAAGCCATCCAAGTGCTAAAAACACATAAAGGAATGATTAAGTACATAATTTGAGCATATTTTCATGATTTAGAGGGTTAAATGACCCTGAAAAAGTTTATAAAATAACACTTCATCAAAAACCTATTAAATATGTAAGTTGCCTTATCTAATGCATGACACCAAAACTTTTGTAGAATGGATTGCTCGTCTATCATAGCACGACTCATCTTTCTTAACTTGCGATGTGTTCTTTCAACAATCTCATTCGATTGAGAAGTGAACGGGCCCGACAAGTTATAAGACATTCCATGTTGTTCACAAACGCTCCCAAATTAAAATTTATCAAATTTGCTACTATGATTTGTTATAATTGAAACAATAGAACAATCATGTAGGTTTTCAAGCTTTACACAATATTTTAAACCTTTCTAAGACATCTTTCTTAGATTCTACTAACACAACCCAAGTATAGTTTGAGTGATCATCAACAATTATCAAAGTATATAAGTTGCCTCTATAACTTTGAATGGGAGATGGACCAACCAAATCTAAGTGTAACAACTCTAAAACCCTAGTAGTTGACACTTCTTTCCTAGTCCTAGTGTTTGCATTACCTTGACTTCCTAAACCATATGCATCACAAAAGTGTCTTTCAAAGCTCAACTTTGGTAGGTTCCTTACTAGTTCTTTGAAAGCTAAGTTTTGAACTAACCTCATATTGGCGTGACCTAACCTCCTATGCCAAAGCATTGAGTTATCCACCACAAATGCAAGACAAATTTGTTGTTTGGAGTTATCTCCCAATTTGAAAGTGTATAGACCATTTCTCCTATGTCCTTTAACTAGCTTTTATCATTTTTACTAATAGTGCAATCTACTTTAGTAAAGCTAACTACGCAATTATCATCACATAATTGACCTACGCTAATCAAGTTAAAAGATAGACCACTAAAATGCTCAACATTGGTAATTGTAATGGAGTCATGAGTAATATTACCTCTACCGATGACCCTTCCCTTTAGGTTGCTCCCAAATACGACATGTCCACCATCATACTCCTTATACAAAGTAAACAATCTTCTATTCCCGGTCATGTGCTTAGTGCAACCACAATCCGCTATCCAATCATTCAGTTGTAGATCGCATTTAAGACACACCTACAAGCAAACATGAATTCAAGGTCGTGGTACCCATTGTTTTATGGGTCCGTTGTGGTTAGCAAATATGGTGCCCAAGTTAACCATTTATGAGTCTTGTAGTAAGGCACATAGTTTATGTAGGTCATACCTTGGGAACGCGGACCAATGATTGTTTTGAAAATCATAGGAGTTTTGAAAGTTTAGTCTAACGCTCCAAGGTGTTTTTAGCCTTTTATTTGGGTAGGAGTTTTCTCTCATTTGGAATGTGCTATGTTGATGATACGAAGACCTTTGGTTTTGTAAAATCTTCTTCTTTTCGAAGAGTGATTGTTTTGAAAAGAAGGTCTTTGATTATATGAGTTTGAAGGTCTCATATTTTGTGACAACCGTTAATTTTTAGAACTTTAAATAACTATTTTACCCTTTTATTTTCATGTTTGACTTGACTTTTAACCGTTTGATCTTTTATTGTCATATAAAAATAATTATCGCATAATCGGTAATTTTTCAGAATTTAATTTAATAATAAATCATCATTATTATTACCTAATTCTTAGTTATAAATTTTTAATTATTTTTCAAATCTATTTGACTTGAAAACGAAAATAACGCGTATCAACACGATACCATTTATTTAAATTTAATTATCAAAACTTATTTAATAAAAATCTTTAATAAATTAATTATCATTATTTAAAAAGTTTATTATTAATGTGAATAATCGAGTTAATGTTTTCATTTTATGAATAAAGTGTACCGGTGTCTGATAATAAACAAAACGAACATTTCTAAATATTTACGAAATATGGCCAAATAAATACTTATTTTCGATGGAAAAGTTATTTGGAAAAAAATGGCGCAAGTTTCGTCTTTTAAATCATCCGTTAACTTGCCCAAACGAGCCCCGAACCAATATTTTACAAAAGTTTCCCAAAAATTACAAATTCAGTCCCTAAGGGAAATATTTATAAAACCTACCATAAACTATATTAAACTTTACATTTTTTTAAAATTTTCACACATATAAACCAAAACTATAAAAAAAAATTCTCATTTATATCAAAAACAAACACACACACAAAACCCTACACTCTCTCCTTACCTCCCTCATAATTTTTCGGCGCCCCCATGATTTTTTCGGCCACCGGAATATTTTTTCGACGAGATCGTCGTGCCTCCTCCCACCTTGTTGCCCCTCCATCTCTCCGATCCATCCTCACCACCATACACCCTCGTCACTGCCGCACCTCAACCACCTTCCACAGCCGTCGCCGCCGGTTGTTTTCCCGGCGACCTTTTTTCGGCAAGTATGTCGCGCCTCCGCCTGTCTCCAGCCGTATCAACTTCTTCCCCCGCCTCTCCTAGCCACCACAGCCGCGTGAGCAGCGGTGGCTTTTCTAGCCGTTACCGTCGCCATGGCGGAATGTGGGTGGCGGATCAGGCACCACAACCGGCGAAACACTTATGAAACGCCTTATTTCTTGCCTATTCTTCCATGCATGGTGGTTACATCAAGTGTAAAAATGAATTTGATAAGTCGGGTGATTGATTTGATTGATTTGGTGTCAAAAAAGGGCTGCCCGCCGCTAAACCACCATCGTGGTGGCGGTCGGACGATGATATAGCCACCACGGCCGCACCATAATGATGTCAGGCGTATGGTGGTGGTTCCCCATTTGCTACTTTATTTATTATGAATCTTTCCGGTTAATTATTGACTTTTCCGATGTAAAAACGCGATCTAAATGAGTGTTTGGATTTGCATGTAAATCTGCCATTTGGGGCGTTTGGATTTATGGATAACAGCCCATATAGGGGTGTTTGTTTCTGGGTTTATGGTCTATTAGAGGTGTTTGGGACAGCAGCCCCTAAATAAGGGTGCGTTTGGTATTGCTTATATTTAATACTTATGTAAACTTGACAAATTATTAATTATGGGACATGAAAAATATTGTGATATTGATTGATAAAAACTGGGAAATATTGTATTTTAGACACATGGAAACGTTGTATAAACGGCAAGGTCATGCCGAAAATTTTAAAAATCTATATACTTAGTAATATTTCTCTTAAATTTCTACTATTTTAAAAATCCGATAAAAAGGATAAAGTTATATAATCTTTATATATTTACCAAATTATAAATACACAATAACCCGGCGAATAATCGAAAACTATATTTTTACAAACGTTATAACTATTTTAACTAAAACCGTCAAGAAAATGAAACATTAACTTATAATATATTATTTTATAAATCACGACTAAAAGACTAATTAAAACTTTTGTAAAAGTTTAAAAGACATTATTTGTCTAAATTGTGACCTTAAAACGTACGTTTACGTTATTAAATAAATCTTTCATGAATGAAATGATAATCTTCGAACGCGTGTCGGATAATATTATTTTAAATTAATATCACATAATTCTTATGTATAATGCTTGTAAAGGATTACATACCTTAAATAATGCGCTTTTGAGTGTTTGTCTTTGGTTATATAATTCCCGACATGAATTATACGCGTCTGTTTTCAATTAATCATGTCATATCATAATGGAGACACCATTACATAATATCAATAGTACAACTCGAATGTACACGTATAGCGATGATCGAAAGGCATATATATATACATAGTGGTTTGACGTAGAATGGATATCGTATATATACATATAATTACTATTTATACCACACGCTTAGTATACATATTATACAATCAAAGGCCTAGCACAAAGCACATAAAGGATCGAGAAGGATTGCCCGCGCGGATATCGGATATCGGCGAACGACTCGTGAATTTTTTTCGAAAACAGTCATAGTCCAGGTTTTGAAAAACGACCTAGTTCGTTATGACTCGTGCTCTGATACCAATCTGTATCACCCTCCAATTTTTCAACGCAACAGAATACAACATTGGGGTTCTACTTCATAATATAAGCACACGAGTCACGGTAAACGACATTTAATTTTTATTAAAAAGATCAGAGTTATAAGGTCCCAATAACTTTATAAAAACTCATTTCAAAATAATCCACAACATGTTTAAGTTTCTTTAAAAGAAAACATTTTATCATATGTGCAAAGTTCACCAAGTCCACGTCCTTCGATATCTGCATTCCTTCCCATCCAAGCTAGCAAGCATATACCTGAGATAAACATGCTAAAAACGTCAACAAAATGTTGAGTAAATCCATAGAGTTTATAAACAATCATTTTGAACACAAGCATAGCAAAATATTTAGTTCATAGAACAATCACAACGATGCTAGAGCCACGAACCGAACCTTAACATGTGCCCAACCCAGAGTGATAACACTCCCAATACTAAATACAATATGTCTTCGCATGCCCTCGTAAGGATCACACACCGAACAGGTCGTTAGGCCAAAATAGATCTATTATTATTGCATTAGCATTCACCGGTTAGTGGTGATTGACGGTTCATGAAGGAAGGGCCACAACATAACACTCATCGCAACGTTCATATAATAAAATCACCTGTGTTCGATTTTCTAAAACAAGCATGTATCTCCCTCGAGGTTTTTTAAAACATAAAAAGATTTAAATGCGAGGCTATGAACTCACCTTGATGTTGTAGAACAATCGACAGAATGCAAATATTAAGTAAAAACATAATGAAACCCGAAACGGCTCGATCAAGAAGTCGCTGATTATCTTAACGGCTATGCCCCACTAGTTTAGGATGGTGTATTTGGGTTTTTCGATGGATAGTTACATCGACACGACACGTTGTTAAAAGACTCAAATTTCAAATTATAACACTTCGGTGGTTGACAAAATAAAACAAACCAAAGGATAAAACAAAGTATGTAATATATCCCATATATGTTACATATAAAGACGGATGAGTATAATTCATGTCAAAAATTATATAATCAAAGGCAAACATTCGAAAGCGCATTATTTAAAGTACATAATTATTTATAGGTATTATATATAATAAATGTGAGTTATTTATTTAAAACAATATTATTCGACATGCGTTCGGAAAATTACTAAATAACTCATTAAAGATTTATTTAATAAACGTAAACATACGTTTTAAGGTTACAATTTAGACAAATAATGTCTTCAAAACTTTTTACAAGAGTTTTTATTAATCTTTTAGTCGCGACTTATAAAATAATATGTTATGAGTTAATGTTTTTTTTATGGTTTTAGTTAAAATAGTTATAACGTTTGTAAAATATAGTTTTCGATTATTTGCCGGGTTATTGTGCATTTATAATTTGGTAAATATATAAAGATTATATAACTTTATCCTTTTTATCGGATTTTTAAAATAGTATAAATTTAAGAGAAATATTACTAAGTACATAGATTTTTATAATTTTCGGCATGACCTTGCCGTTTATACAACGTTTCCATGTATCTAAAATACAATATTTCCCTGTTTTTATCAATCAATATCACAATATTTTTCGTGTCCCATAATTAATAATTTGTCAAGTTTATATAAGTATTAAATGTAAGTAATACCAAACGCACCCTTATTTAGGGGCTGCTCTCCCAAACACACCTTTAAGGGCTTTTAACTGCAGAACCAAACACCCTCGTTGGGGCTGTTAAATGCAAATCCAAACACCCCTGTTTGGCAGTTATCCACACAAACAAACACCCCTTTTGGGGCTGTTTAAAGGCAGAAACAAACATCCTTATATGGGCGTGTTTCGCGGTCGGGTAACAAGAAAGGAAAAACAATATGAGATCAGCGAGGACTAAAGAAATAAAATCACCACAAGCCCGACACCTTTAAGGTGCGGCTGTGGTGGCGGCAGTCCAAACCGAACACCACTTAGTGGTGCATTCGGATGTAAAGCAAACACCCCTTATTTAGGTGTGCATGTCAGTCGAGTATCAAAAGAAAGTAGTACGAGTTTTAAAGAAAACAAAATAATAACCACAGACCCCACACCGTGAGAGGGCGGCTGTGGTGGCGACTAACCAAACCGAACACCACCTAGCGGTGTTCTCGGTGGCGAAACGAACACCCCTTGAGGCGTGTAAACTAACAAAAACAAAAGAAAAATGAAACAAATTAAAACAACTACAACCACACTGATTTAGTTTCTATAAAATACAAGTAACCATCCATTCGGAAATATGAAGGGTGAATTAGTGGTGGTGGTGAGATAGCTTAGATGGCTGAGCTGCGGTCGTAGTGGAGGTCGGAGTGACGTCGGCTGCTAACACATCCATGGCGGTTGCATGGTGATGATAATGGTGTTGGTTGTGGTGGATCGAGATGGTGATGTCGTGGATATGGAGATGGTGGCGGTGAGGTGATGTGGTGGTGTTGCATGGCGTGGAAATGGTGGAGGGTGTGTGGTGGTCACCGGCTAGAGATGGTGTCGAGTGGCAGCGAGGGTGTCCAGCGGTAAGGGTTGACCAAAAATAGTAGTGACATGGTCACGATGGTTTGGTGATGGAGATGAGCCGCATCGTTGTGGAGGATGGCGTCGGTGGTGAGGTGACGGCAGAGATGAGGGTGTTTGACCGGATCTAGTGGGTCAATGGTTGATGAGGGGTTCGGATGGTGAAGGCGGGTGGTGGAGAGGGAGTAGTGAGGGTGGTAGTGTGGTGGTGGCAAGCGACCTCGCCGGAAAAGTTTTTTGGTGGCCGAAATCGCCATGGAGGCGCCGGATATTTTGGAGAGAGAGGGGAGGGTGATTTAGGGTTATGTGTGTGTATGATTTTGTGATAAAATGAGGAATTGTTTTAGTGTTTTTATTTATATACCCAAAAGTTTTTTTTTTTAAATGATAAGTCTCAATTAGTATAGGGTAAGTTTTAGAAATACTTCCCCCAGGGACTAAAATTGTAATATTTTGAGAAATTTTTGTAAAATATTGGTTCGGGTCTCGTTTGGACAAGTTAACGGATGATTCAAAAGACGAAACTTGCGCCATTGTTTTTCAAATAATTTTTCCATCAAAAATAAGTATTTACTTGGCCATATTTCATAAATATTTGGTAACGTTTGTTTAAAATGTTCGTTTTGTTTATTATTAGACAGCGTATACTTTATTCGTAAAATAAAAACGTTAACTTAATTATTCACGTTAATAATAAACATTTTTAAATAAAATGATAATTAATTTATTAAATATTTTTATTAAATAAATTTTGATAATTAAATAAAATTTTGATTATTTTTGTGCCGGTACACGTTATTCTCGTTTACAAGCCAAATAAGTTTTTTTAACTAAAATAAATTTATAAATGAAATTTATGTAATAATAGTAATGATTAATTATTAAAATAAGTTTCGAAAAATTGTCGGTCACGCGATAATTGTTTTTACTCGACAACAATAGGTCAAAAAGTCAAAAGTTGAGTCAAACCTGAAAAAGTCAAAGGGTAAAATAGTTATTTAAATACCTGAAAAATGACGGTTGTCACAGTTTCGCAGGAGGACGAGGAGATGATGGATCATAATAACGATCAAAATGAAATTACTCATTTTCAGGAAGGGAAAGGGAATCATTGCTAAGCAATTCTTCAAGAAAAAGAATATCCCCTTCCGAGTCATAGTCATCATTCTCAATACTCGATGGTATCGAGTCATCCGGAGCAAGAAAAATATCAATCTCCTCCATAAGAGAGTCACTATCCTTAACGGGGATAGGAGATGGAGAGAAAGATTCGATTACAGCATCAGAATTTTCAAAATTAAGTTTTCTGGAGGTCGAGGAGATGAATTATCATACAACAATTTCACAACAAGACGAATTTCTTCCTCTAGATCAAAGTAGGCTTCATCCATTTCTAGAGAAATCAAATCGATATGAGCGAGTTCACCAGAGAACTCCTCGAGAAGAGAATCAAACTTAGGAGAAGAAACTATCGAAGTATCTCGATTAAGCAAAGATTCTATAAGATCAGATTCTGCATTAAAGTGATGTGGATCTATCTTAGTAGAAATAATTTCTTCATCAAAAAGAGGGTTCGAATAAATTTTGAAATTTTCTTCCGGAACGTCCTCATCAGAAAGTGACTCGTCATCACTAGAGGTAAAATCGTCGTTAGAATCAAAGAGAGGATTAGAAAAAGTCATAAAATCATCACAAAAGGGCATATCACACTCACTTTCAATATCAGATAAATCCATGGACAAATCCTTGGACTCACTTGGGGTTAGGTTAAGGTCCTTAACACTAGACTCATTTTCTTCGTCTGATTCTGTTTCTAGAATAGTGTCAAGATTCTCATCCTCTATTATGAGAGAGTTCGTAATCGAAAAATCGAGTGTAATTGCAATTGACAGAGGAAGTTCAGAAATAATATCTTTTAAAGAAATAGAACTTTCCTCGTCATCGTCATCATCATCGTAGTAAATAGGAGGCTTCCAATATTAAGAACTAACTTTAGCTGCTTGCTCTTCTGCAACATTCTTTTCTTCCTGCTTTTCTTGAATGTTTTTATTTAACTTTTCACAAAGAGCTTGCA
>BQNB010068483.1:0-33831 GCA_026074375.1 Tanacetum coccineum | reverse complement strand
CAAACCACTAAAAGCCAAATCTCATAAAAACCCAAAATAACCCTTCAAGTCAAACAAAGTTGCAAAAAAAGGCCCCTAAGCCCTAACGGTGTTAACTCTTTAATATATAAAGATTTAACACCCGTTATCTATTTAACCAAGCCCCTAGCCCATTCCCTTTATTTTAATCCAAAAGTCAAAACCCACACCACCAGGGTCAACGAAAATCAAACGCATCCTTTTGATATACATTTTTACGCTTGAAAAACAGTTTTTTACTGTTCACCTTTCTTCTTCACGTTTACCCAGGTCAAAAATCAAGGGGCAAATCACAATTAGACACGGGGCAAGCTAATTCAAGTGATAAGGATCATAGTGGCAGGGTAAAAACATTATCAAACGCATCATTTTGGTCAATCCCATCAAGTGAGGATCGTGAATAATGAAGGAAACACAAGAGGAAAGGATTTTTACACTCAAGTCACTCACAAAAGAAGCACACTAGCTGTCACATCATGGATTGCCACGCTGGCAATCCGTGTGAGCTAGATGTGATCCAACGGTCTATGATCATGATCCAATCATTGCTAATAATTGAAGGCCCGGATTTAAAGGAGAGTGTGCAGAGACCTCAGACCGAGAAGTTTCTCTTGGACCCTATAAATACAAGCTCTCCCTCACACACCTATCATCTTCTTTTCGTGCATAATTTTTAGGAAACTCTTGTAATTTTTTTAGTTAAAATGTAATTTTTGTTTTTAAGCTCCTGTAATCTGTTTTAAATCAAGCTTTGTAACCTGTTTTTAAGAGAAATAAAATCTTCATTTAGTTTTCATATAATGTTCTAACTATTAAGCTCTTATATCCTCAAAAATGTGTGCTACTGTTTCAAAAGCTTACAATAAGCTCTCATAAGCTCTTACAAGTCTATAAGCTTGTAATTGAGCTCTAATAAGCTTTAACCTACTCAAACTTTAAAATCAGCCTTAGTAACTTTTGCTTATTGGATTGTGGTTTTATGGAAGATGAGCTAGTAATGGATGAGCTCATATGGACTTTTACTGGCTTATTTTCAATAAGCCAGAGCTAGTAGATAAGCTTTTTGAGCAATAAAAGCCTTTGTTTAGCTAAGGCAGCTTGTAAGTTTCCATAATTCCTTCTGTTTTAAGTTTCCTAGTGTAACTTAGCTTATTTAGCTTATTAGTTGCTTATTTGTGCTTATTAATGTGTTATTATGTTTATTAGACTTATTTGATTATCTGTTTTTGAATTTATTAGTTCAGATCATAGCTTTTCATGTTTAGTCTTATAAAAGTCATAAAAAAACCAAAAAAAATAGTAGTTTAGCTTAGAGCTTATTAAATTGGCTTATTTTCTGCTTAGGATTGCTCATTAGGTTGGTATTAAGCTGTTCTATATCTGGTCTTAAAGTTGTCATCATTAGTTTGCAAATTCATAAGCTTAAATGGATTTGCTAAGAAATAAGGGAGTGTTTGGATCAGCAGTACTAACCTCAAGTTAGTACTGCTTGAGTCCCTTTAATCCTAGATTTTTGATTTAAATCTATCAAATAAGTTTATCATTGTAGGATTTAGAGACTTAGTTGGTCTAATTCAGTTTTAATATAAGATAGCTAGTTATTTTTAAGAATCTGTTAGAATTAAGGAAGTAGAATAATCATTTCAAGCTTAGATCAGTTTTAGCTTTTACATTCTCTTAATTTGCATATAGACTTGTGATTTAAGAGTGTTAAAATGAGTTCTATAGGTCTGCATCATTAGAATTAAAGTTTGGGTTCAAAAACTTGTCAACTGCATTAGCAGTTTTAATGGACTTACTGTCATTTTTGAGCTTAAGTTTCAGTAGGGTAAAATAGGATATAGCTTTTAATTTTCAATTTTTTAAGTAGCTTAGAGATCATAGTTTACAAGTTTGCATTTAGTTTTTGAAAAGTAGATTGTTAAGTGATCTGTTTTAAGCTGGCAAATAAGCCATTTGTCTTTTGATTTCCAAAACAAAACTCAGCAAGAGCTGAGCTATCTGTCTGTTTTGTTGAGCTTTTTCAATAAGCTCAAGTTGACCAAAGTCTTTTCAAAAAAGCATTTTTATAGAGCATTTTAGTCAGACTTTAAGAAAAGTTAAGTCTCAAGTTTTAAAGTGCTTATTTGATTACTCAAAATTAAGCTCAAAATGGCCCTTAAGGTCTGTTTGGTTGTAGAGTGTGCATAAGTACTTATTGTGCTTTTTCAGCTTTTGGCTTGTGTTTTTGTGCTTATTTCTTTTTATTTCAGCTCATTAGGTTAGTGTTAGCTTATTAATAGCTTATTTAGTAATCTAGTTAGCTCATTTTGATTTTTAAGCTTTTTAGTTTAAGTAAAATTCCAAAAACATAGCTAAGTAGTATATGTTAGGTTTTCAGCTTATTTAGGAACTTTTATAATAAGTTGCTTTCATTAAAAATGCTTATTTTTAGGAGCTTTACAACTTTGCTTTTTTAAGTTTTTCAAAAAAATAAAAAAGGGGAAAGTGGAAGTCGGGGGTGAGCAAGACTCGAACCCCCGACCTCAAACACCCTCAACCCTTTATAACACCACACACACCACTCACTACCACTGCGCCCTTGGGTCTTATTCGTTATACATTCACACCATTTATTCTTTATACTCATTTTAGCCTTATAAGCTTAATAAGCTGTTATAGCTTATTTCGCAGCTTATTCAATAAGCTGTGATCTCAAGCTTATTTTTCCTAGGTTTTAATTAGTATAAGCTATTTTCTGTAATTTTTCTAGAATTTTTATAGTTCGTTTAGTATTTTTAAACATTTATTTTCATTAAAAACTTTAAAAAATCATAAAAAATAGAAAAATAATCAAAAAAATATAAATCTTTTTTAGAAAATTTTCTTTTATCATAAAGTTCATAGGAAAATTAGTTTTGCTTTCATAGGGTCTAATTTGCAAAAATTCGATTTTTAAAGAACGGGATTTGTTCCCGTTTTCATTTTTCGTGTTTTAACGCTCATTTCAACTCCGTTTTTGTTCTAGTTTTCTTTAAACTTACTTTTTAGTCAAATAGAGTCCATTTAAAAAGAAAAATTTAAGTTAGGTTTATTTTTAGAAATTTAAGGTTTTTGACCTCCGTTTAGGGGTCCCGTTTTGCGTTTTTAGCTAAAATTTGGTTTCCCGTTATTTGTCCTCGTGCTTAATTGTTATAATTTGTTTATTTTAATTTTTAAAAGTAGATAATCAAACCAACTTTTGTTTCCAATTCAAATCATTGTCCGAACATCAAACGTGGTTTCAATTTCACAAGTCGTTGGGGGATAACGACCCGGGAATCACACTTCCCGGTTTATATATGTATTATATTATATATATTTGTGAAGATTTTCCTTTTTACCTTTATCCTCAAGGGTAATTTGGTAATTTTCCATCATATTATATATTTTATAATTACATATATATAGATTCTAGCGAATCATAAATCATCCATCTCAATATGAGTTAATCGTAACCAGAATTCCATTCCTTGCTATTGTCTCATCAATATAAATCCTTGCCAACTTCACATCTTGAAATCTTCTTGTATAGCTAGAAGATGAGCTACTTGGTCAGTCTATCGACCATCACCCAAATAACATCATACTCACTACTTTGACCTTGGAAAATTTACTGATAAAATGCATGGTGATTCTATCTCATTTTCACTCCAGTATCTCAGGCTGTTGCAGCAAGCCAAAAGTCTTTGACATCACAGCTTTTACCTCTTAAACAAATCCAACAATTGCTAACATAGGTAACTATATCATTTTCTACAGGTGGCTACCAATACATGTCTCCAAGGTTATAGTACGTCTTATCCGCTCCCGAATATTCCCTACTAACAGAACTCATATATGATCCATAACGTATAAACTCTCGTCCTCCTTCTTTTCCATATGTCAATCTAACCCATGAAGCCTTTCTGCGCATACGTTCTCTTGCTTGAACGCCTCACTTTGGGCTGCCAACATCATTCCTCTTACTTCATACCGAATGGTCATAGCCATCGCTCGAACACGTCTAAGTTTCACTCGCTCCTTCCTTCTTAACGCATCAATCACCACATTTGTCTTATTTGGATGGTAGCGAATTTCATACTCATACTTACTATACAATTTAATCTATAAGTACAACCATCATTTTCTCTCTTTTCCATTTGTTGGTCCAGGTCACACAACATTTCTGCTGGCGCGTTCTCTACCTTGGACGTCTTACTTAGAGTAGCCAATATCTTGTCCTTATACTTGATGGAGTCATGAACATTGTTCTTATCGTCTTAGTTTCAACTCTCCCTTTCTACTTCAACGCATCAAACCACTGCATTTGATTTATCATAGCGTCACACAAATCATTCTTCAAGGTCTAGAAAGCTATTCTCGTTATGCGCCCCACTAATACTTCATGATTCCTCTCAGTTAGGGAAGTAAGGGTTTAACATCTTAAAAGTTTGTGATGTAAAAGTGGTTAGGTAACCTGCAATCCTAAGATTAATCTTATCTCGGATGGTGTCGTAGGTACTGCCCAATTCTCATCGACATTACTCTTAGTAAACTTATCATACTACTTATCCTCCTCAGTTAATTCCAACACTAACTTCAAATGAACTCCATGCTCCTCTTCTTAACAAACGACACTGGTGCTCCCATGGAAAATGACTAGGTCGTATGAAACCTTCATCTTGCAACTCTTGAAGTTGTTCAGATAATATTGCATTTCTAAGTGGTGCTAGTAAGATTAGAGACTTCGCAGAATGGCGTCGCTACTTGAACACCAAATCTATGCGGAACTAAAACTTGTCGTTGCGGTGTCATTGACAAGTCTTCCAGAAAACATATCAATAAAATCTCATACGACGGAAATATCACTCAATTTCAATTCACCTACTCTTCTTTGTGTTCATTAAGGTTTTCATGACTCCTTGAGTACGTTCACCATGAACCCGAAGTATCTCATCACCTTACAACGGTATCTGATTGAAAGCCCTTTACTATATATAGATATAAGTAAATATATAAATATATAATAACGAGAATCAAAAAATCTCAATTGTAGTAAACCGGGAATATGATTCCCGGGTCGTTATCCCCAACGAGGATTGCAATTGAAAGTCGAGAGTCGTTTTGATAATCGATGCTTGAATGGAACAAGATTATGATTAGATTTCTAAAGCTACGGGAAAATTAAGGCAAACACTTAAAAACAATTAAGGGGAAAAACAAACTTTAACTAAAAACGCAAACCGGGAATCCTAAAACGCGACCTAAAAACCCTAAATTATCAAAATTAAGTCCTAAAATGATCTTTTTGGTTTTTATAAGTCTTAATTGACTAAAATGCTAGGACAAAGAAAACTAGACCAAAAACGAAGGAAATTAGGGCTTAAAAACACTAAAAACGTGAACGGGATTCAATCCCGTTCTTTAAAAAAAACAAATTTTGCAATTTTAACCCTACGAAAGCAAATCTAATTTTCCTAGGTTCTAAATGTTAAAAGAAAATTTTCTAAAAAAGAATTATATTTTTTTGACTTTTTAATATTTTTTTATGAATTAAAAACGATTTAAATGAAATTAAATGTTTAAAAATACTAAACTATTTAATAAAAATCTAAAAAAATTAGCAAAAGTAGCTTGAACAATGTAGAATCTAATAAAAATAAGCTGGAAAAAACAGCTTATCAAATAAGCTGTGAAATAAGCTAAAAATGGCTAATAAGCTAAAAGGGCCAAAACTACTATAAAAGATTAATTGTGCAAAACATAACTGAAAAAGTCCCAAGGGAGAGTGGTAGAGGAAGTGTTGTGTAAAACGTTTGGTGAGTAGGGGTGAGGTCCCGGGTTCGAGCCTTGCTCACCTGGGACTTCCCCCAACTCCCAAATGTTTTTGATTTTATATTTTTTTCAACTTTTTAGAAAAGCAACAAATAAGCAATTTTTACAAAAACACTTTTTTTATAAACCACAAATAAGCACAAAATAAGCAGTTAAAGGGTGACAGAATAAGCTAAACACTAAGACACTTTAATGCTAACTGTTTGGCTAATTTAAGCACTAAAAAGCAAATGAAAATTCAAAATAAGCTAAGACAGATAAAATGGCATATCTAAAAAGCACTTAAGAACAAAAATAAGCAACTACAATAAGCTAGAATGACAGTTTAATCAAAAAGCTATAAAACTTAGGAATTTTAAGCTAAAATGCAAATAAGCTCTAAACTAAAGGAATTAAGCTAAAGTGGGCTTAATTTAAGTTAATAAGCTAAACTAATCTTAGAATAAGCAAAAGCAATAAGCTAATAAGCCTAAATAAGCAAATAGTTTTTTGGGACAAAAACTGATACAAAAAGGCAAGAAGGCCTTTTAGTCCTTAAAAAATAAGCTAGCAAAAAGATCCTTATGGCTTAGTGGCTTATACCACTAAAAAGATTGGCCAAAACGCTATAATAAGCAACAATGAAAAAGCATTTTGAAATTCAGATAAGCACTTAAAAAGCTTCATGAAAAAGCTATCTCACACTGATTCAACACTTGGAAAAACTTTGCAATCTTAACAAAACACCACTTTTGAGCTTAAAAATAAGCACTTAAACAGATCCTTATGAACTTACAACCTACAAACAGATTAAATTTAAACCTCAACGAACTTATATCATCAAAGAAAAAGCATTTTGAAATTCAGAATAAGCCACAACAAGCAATTGAAAAAGCATTTTCTCAAAATTTTCAACACTCAGCAATTTTTGACAGCTTTGGCAAAAACACAAAAATAATAATGCAGGCCTATTTGTCTTTGTTTCTAACCTGTTTTAAGTCTTGCACAAACTCAAAAACATCACAAAAGCTTAATAAGCAAAAACACAATCAAATAAGCAGACAAAATGAGCCATAAGCTAACAAATTCAAACCACAAACTCTTAAAACCTTAAAAATGATATTTAACACTTAAAAACTTAAACAAACTAAATTTTTGGACTAATTTAAGCTAAACTAAACTGACCCAAGAGTAAAAATGCTATTTTGACCCATTTTAACCCATGAAATCAGTTAAACCAAACACCCCTTTAAAAACTATTTTGGCTTTTTTAAAGAGATTAATGCTTATTTAAAGCACAAATTCAATAGACCAGATATTAAATAAGTAAAACAAACAATATTAAGTAAATCTCAATAACAAATAAGCACTCAAATAAGCTGAAACAGATTATGTAAGTTTATAAGCTATTTCAAGACAGATTATAAGAAAACTTTAAACAAATGATATCTAAACTATAAGCAGGTATAAATAAGCAACCAACATCACAAATAAGCATAAATAAGCAGCAATAAGCAACTAATAAGCACAATAAGCAGTTGAATAGTAAATAAGCTAAAAACTTAGAAAAAGGAAACTTATAAAGGCCCTTGCTCAAAACAGGGCAAATGAGCTCACAAGAGCTTATCTACTAGCTCTAGCTTATCAAAGATACGCTAGTAGTGTCCATAAGCCCATCCAAATCTGGCTTATCATCTAAAAAGCTTTTTTGAGTGATTTTTGGTAAAATAAACTTAAACCTTACAAACTATGAAAAAGTTTTGTAAGACTTAAGTAACAGCTTAAGAAGGTTATAAAAAAGAACTTTTGAGAGCTTATAAAACAGTTTTAAACAATCAAACACTTTAACTTAAAAATGGGGTAAAACATAAAAACTTCAATCTTTCATTAAACTTAAAATCATTACAAGGCTTTTAAGAAAACATTACAATAAGCTAAAAAAACTTAAATTATAAGCTGAAAAACTAAAAAGCTTGGTGCCCAAAGGCTTACAAATGAGCCTATTTATACTAATCGAAGAAAGATTCTAGGAGGTGTGCTTTCTTTGTGAGAGCTCTTGCAGCTGTCTTTCTTATGTGAGAGAGGTCACAAAGCAATCTTAGCCATCAAATTTGAGTGTCCTCCAAGCCAAATGATCATACCCCTTAAATCTTTGTCTTTATTCCTTGACGAATGGGATGATTGGAGATTACCAAGGTGGCAATAAGGGGAGGGATAAGGTTGGTCGACATAGGGGAGAAGAAAGGGGAACAGTGTTGGGTTGTTAATTTGGCGGGTAGTGGAGACAGGGAAACTGAAAGGGATGTACAGTGTTCCCGCTTCCATTTTGAAGTTTGGGAAATGTCAAGAATAGTCCCTGAAAGTGTATAAGTGTATTGCAATTATAGTCCTTGAGTTTTGCAATTTGGGCCCTTGAAGTTATATTTGTGTTTACATCGTTAGTCCTTAAAGAACTAACGGGGTAAAGGTTATAAGGGGAATGGGTGTTGACGGGAGTTATAAAGGTGTGGTGTTGGGCTCATTGTTGGGTCGGGTGTATAAATTGGATTGGCTTTTTTTTATATTTATGCTTTATAGGCTTATAAAAGTTTAAGTGGGCTGTTAGGACCATAGGTGGGTTACGAGTGGGCCCAGCTTTTTGGCATATTTAGGGTTTTCGGGTTGGTTTTTCGATGCTACTTTCCAATGCTAAGCCGGGTGACTTTGACTTTTTGTTGACTTTTGACTTTTGTCTTTTTGACTTGTCACGTTCTTTTCGTTCTCGTGCTACGGTTTGTCATATTTGGCTTTGATTTTTGTCTTTTCTTGGATATCCATTACATGCATAATAAAATTGCAAAACATTAAATACTTTGTATTTTTGGTACGTTTTTTGATCATTTAGGTCCGTTTTAATGGTCGAGGTATTGTAATTCAAAAAACATACTGTAAATCCTACCACCTTCTCATGACATACTATTACAATCTTCCTCTTGGATAACCTGTCGATTCCCACAATCACATCAAAGCTTCCACGACTCAATGGTATCAACAAACTCCAAGGGTTACGAAAAATCGAATAGGACAACAAACGAATATCGAATCAAAGGCTAGAATGCATATAGGAGATTCCACATATGCAAATAGATGTGGATCAAATGACATAAGAATCCTTTGAAAGAAAGGATACCTATATGCACCGAGTGAAAACACAACGAAAGAAATCAATAGATGTACCACGACAAATGAACACATAAAAAAAATATCAATACGAAAGATGGAAATTCTTATACCAATTATCGACTTTACTCGAAAGACCAAATTAAATAATGTTTTTATAAAAATCAATTTAAATTAAGAAAGTCACTTTAAGTATAAAAATCATTTTAAATAATAAATAAAATTGTCTTAAATTTAATCTTTATAAAATTCATTCTGGTTGTCATAAAAAAATCTAAAGATGGTTATCTAATGGTATATCATACCTTACCAGTATGAATCACTTTAAACCAGCTTTTTATAATAAAATAAAAAATTTTAAATCACTTAAAAATTTTCATATCCTATTTGTATAGACCATTTAAACATATTCTATTTACAAAGATCATTTTAAACACAGTTTTTCTCAAACACTAACACAATACTTTCAAAGAGTTTTTATAATTAGGACATCAATTATGAATATGTTACTCAAATACATATGACACCATAATACCAACATGGATCGTAAAACACCGTAAGACTCTAACATAAATTATATGTTTGAAAACGAAAGATGAATAAGGAAACCATATACTCAAAATAATTAAAACGAACCTCGTACAAGAAACTCATGAAAGAAGTTACGTACCCAAAAGAAAACGTAAGGTCTTATCCAAAATAACGATCAACAGAGCAAACATAAAAACATCGATACTAACACGTCACCAACGGGTTTGAACACCAATGGATATACAAAGAAGGGAGAAATGATCTACACTAACATGTTAGGAACAATTAGTGCTTAAAAGAAATATTTGATACTCATATGAGTAATCAATGCAACGAAAGAACTAACAAAACGCGCCTATATCTGAAAGAGCAGATTCCGAACAACCAATATACATCGAAACGTCGAATAGGAAAAATCGGGTATCCTTACTAACAAAGTACGATGAAGGGATGCTAAGCTTAGACTTAAGAAATCCAAACAAACAACCGAGCAAACAAGCAACCTCTATAATAGCAATACCAGGTATCCGCAAATACCAGATAACAGGGAAACTTACTATCTATACAACTTAGCTTAACATATCCTCCAATTAAGGTAAGAGAATAATTCTTTACCCATACTACCATCCTTATCATGAATACACATATCAATAAAAAAAACATTTACACTACCATCTTACAACCAAACACAAATAAATGCAATCATGGTCACAAGTCTACGTGTGTGATGCCTTTATAATTATGTTGGCCACCATAATTATAAGTGCCTCCTTTCACACGTATACTTACTTCCAAGATTACCCATATTAATCATAATTCACATATAAGCACATATACCACATTGCACATCTTAAACCACTTCAACTTAACACATAAATAACACTAAAGAGGCTCCATCAAAATCACTACTTACTTATAACAAATTTAATCGAAGCGACATAAAATGAACGAAATTCTTGCAACTACTACCAAAATACTAAATATCCGATAAGAAATAAGTCAATAACAAACAAGACGAGGTAAAGGACCGATCAACAATATGCTGGGCCTCGCATGGTTTAACTAATTTTATATTTTATAAATATTAAAATTTATTTTTTTTTTTTTTGGCCCTCGTAAGAAATCACCCGACTCTGCGGGTCCAGCCCTATTACGCACATCCGACAAACGATCAACTATCCTATCTCCTTCGGTTCCACAAGAGGCTCCTTATAACGCTTAAGTCTAGTTGGGAAAACGGTTCCCTAACGAGACTTCTTACGGGTGGGGGAAAACATAACTAAAATAACTAAAGAAATATACATCTCATATCAGATAGCTTAGGCAAAATATCTAAAAATTACAACTTAGCAAAATATAAAATATTATAAGACTATTTCAAAAAACGTAGAGTGAGACAGCATAGCAGTTATAAGCATTAAATCACTTACCCTAAATGCATCTACTTGAAGAACCCCTATGTTTAGTAGTCAGGCTCAACACCTACTACTCATAACCCAAGGCTCAGGTACCAATTGGTCACACGCCCGCCAAAGGCGGAAAACACGAGGCGAAGCATCATGGATATCATCATAAACCACAAGTGTGGTCAACCTAAAGAATCACTAAATTCATAACAATTCTAAAAGACACATATGTCATGACAATAACTGAAAAACAAAAGAAAAAAACATCCCGCTCATCTTCTTGTAGTAAAGACAAAGGGTTATCATCAATAACAAAACATAAATTGACTTACTAACCTAATAAAATTCAAATAGCATTTCAAAAGAAACCGTGCACAAACAATCGAACCAAACCAGGGAGCGCAACTCCAAATGCATTGCCAACGTCTCTCTATCCACTTCATTTTTAGGCCTTAACATCCTCATGATGCTCACCTAAAAATGATGCTTTAAAAAGTCAACACAATGGTTGGTGAGAGTCATAGGTTTAAGACACATAACAAAACCTTTCAAACAATTGCTGCGATTACTAAAACAATTCCATAACAACCATACCTATCACTCAGTCCACGTATACATCATCATCACTTTACAAAAGGTTCATGGGTAGCTCACTAACAGTGCTCTCCGATCGGAACACAAAGCATAGGATATTATTTTAAACGCTTTAGTTATATTTGATATGAGGTAGTAAACCCACTTCTCCAACCGAACTCACATACCTCAAAACATCTCCAATTCATCACAAAGCATAGACGTACACATAAACGGAACTCCATTGATCACAAAGCATAATGCTTATCACATTCACATCAATAACCATATAATACATAATCACAGCAACTAAAACATTTAAACTCATAGCATCATTACAACCTCAAGATAACATAAGAAAAAGGGTTATGAAACTCACCTGATTCGAAAGCAATTCCAAAAATCCTCGCACAGCAGCTAAACCAACAAAAATAACACGTGTTACAACGCCATCTAAGCCAAGACGCTTAATGCAAAGTAACAATCATATGATGGATGTCTAAGGTGTTTATTTACCCTCATGGGTCACCCCGACACCATGCCTAACATTTACTAATTCGTTTACACACTTTTTCCGTGTTCAACAATTTACCCCGAAAACCACAAAAAGTTAGTGTCACTTTTACTATTTCTAAACCCACACCTACTGACTTTTATAAAATTTTCCAAAAATCACAGGTTCAATATCATGAGTTTATTATCTCTATGATTTTTCCACTAATTTATTTCCCCTCTTAAGAGCTCCAAATAAAATCAAATTTTTAACTACTCAGTTTTGGATCTGAACGAACACTAAAAAGTTTGGACCTAAAAAACATACTTAGACTCCAAATCAGAAGCTCTCCTTTAGGGGATTTTTAATAGAAACATAGAACTAAACTTCTGTAGGTTGGCTAATCCTAATTCGAATTTTAAGTGGGGGTTTTACACCTCGAAATTTGACCTAAATATGAACCGAATTTACTGCTTTGACAACTTTTCTTGTAACCAACATTTGAATGACTTCCCGACCTTAAAAACTTTGGAGGCCGAATGTTCTGGAAATTAAAATCTCTGAGCTACATCATAGGCACCGGAATCACATCAATTCATGCTTCTAACATCTAGATATTCACGAAACAACATAGTCCTAAATTCTGCTCAAACCTAAATCAAGTTCTAACGAATTCTAAACCTAACCGAATACATCATCATGCTTATAATTCATCCCTAATCATTATTAACTAGTTTAATTATATTAATTTACAGATTTTATAAAACCCTAATTATCCATCTTAATAATATGGTTTACATGATTAAAAGAAAACTAAATAAAAACTTATTGAAACAATACCTAAACCTTGATTCTGAATCACTTAATCACCAACTCCGTTTCCTTGATTAAAAAAAATCTTTTTTCTTTTCTTTTCTGCGGTTCGTTCGATCACCAGTGAAAAAGTGAGAGAAAAGTGATTTAGGGATATATTTATCTATATTTATACTACCTAGAATCCTAATTGTGTTCCTTTTTTCTTTTCTTTTAAATCGATCAATTACCTCCATTTTTAATTAATTAATTTTTTATATATTTTCTTATACAAATTCATATTTACTATTCATGTATAAAAAAGTATTTTTTTAATCTTTTATTAGTTAATTAATTACCTTTAATACCTTAAGTTTTTATTAAAACCTAAGCTAATTTGGTAAACCATTTTGCTTATAAACCACTTTCTAAAAATAACTTTTTATTTCCAAATTCACTTTTTATATATGGAAAGTTTATTACCAACTTCCATATTTCAACCACATTATTCCTTTCTCATATCACACATTTCCAGATAAACGCTTAATCCATAAAACCAAGTATTGACGTTAGCAATGTGCATGCCACGTCTTTTACATCCAATTCTCATCACAACTTGACAGAAAAACGAATGAGAAAACTTAACACCAAACTCAAACACACTCAAAATGAGATGCCCATACACCTCAAAATGATATCAAGCACATAATTAACTCACTTACCCCACATAAATTCACATAGCACAACACTTACACACATAAAAATGAACTCTTAGCCATTTCTAAAGGTTTAAACTAACCTGCTCAAATCACGGTTGTCACATCTGGAAGCACAAGCTGCAACCATGGCAAGTACTGACAATCCAAATAGGAATACGGGACCAAGAGAAACTCATGTAGCAAGAAAATGTACTTAGAAAGAGTTTATAAGTTGCCATCCTTTCTACTTCAATGGTACGGAAGGAGCTGTTGGTCTCATTCGTTGGTTTGGACGAACTGAATCGGTATTTTTTTTTCGTAGCAACTGTACCGAGGACTGCAAAGTGAAATTTGCTACTGGTACTCTCACCGAGGATACCTTGTCCTGGTAGAATTCCAATGCCAAACATCTTGGAATGAGCAAGCCGACAAGATATGCCTGGACCTGAATTGAAAAGGCTCTTGACCACTAAGTATTTGCCCACGAACTGAAGTCTAGAAAAATAGAAGACGAATTTTTACAACTTAGTTTTGTGAAAGAAAATGATCTCAAGACTTATGCTATAAAAGAAGATTCCAGAATTAATCTGTCCTTATGTCCAAATATGGTACCAACACTAAGAAAATATGAAGCTTTCCCCCCCATCGGGGGACATTACCCAGAAGTATGAAGGAAATGTTCCTTTCTTCAAAAGCCTCAAACTCTGTGAGGAAGCCATTACCATAACCAAAGGAAATTGATCCGGTTAAAGCAAAGCACGATGCTGAGCAAGGAACCAATAATCACAAACAAAAATTTGCTGATAGAAGAAACAACAACAACAACTAACCCAATAATCATGACAACAACAACTACCCCAATAATCATGACAACAATAACTACCCTAATGATCGCAACAACAACAACTACCAAAATAACCGTAACAACAACAATAACAACCGTAACAATGATTACCACCAGCAGCAAAATAGAAGGCATGAAACCTTCAGGACTTATGGAAACCATGGATATAATGGACCTCATCCCCTGTGTAGGAAGTGTACACTGCATCACACAGGACCTTGCACTGTCAGGTGTCAGAATTGTAACAAAGTAGGCCATCAGACCAGAAACTGTAGAAGCTAAGAACTTATGTTTCCAAATATCACTCTATTACTCAACTAAATCTCGGGACGTGATTTCTGTAAGGTTGGGGAAATGTAACAATCCATAATTTTTATCACTGTAATTTCCACTTATATTATATTGAATACTACTTTTTCACAGGAAAATTTTTGCTTTATTCCATTATGTAACATAGTTTACATTTCTAAAGTAAACGAGCTCACGCAACTACCTATGCTAATTCTATCTACGTTTATATCAAGTAAACGTCTTAATATGTCAAGTCAATATTCTAATATCCTCTATATCATGTACGTTATCTATTTAACATAATTTTCATAACATTATACTAGAATGACTTTAATCCGTTAACGATTATATCAAAAACCCTAACAATATGTAAATATTTACATACAATATCTTAGGTACCATCTATAAGGCAAAATATAAGATATTCAATCACAAATTTAAATTAATTCCCTCCTAACCCTAGTACAACTCATTTTAAGCTCAATTTACAAATCCCTAAAGCAACAAATTTCAAGCCCACTAACTCATTTTCCCTCCAAATTTATTCTAATTTCTTACCACCACTTTAGCACAAGGTACAATACTCAATACACAACTTCTAAACCCTAAACCTAAACCCTAAATCATCCTAAAACCCTAATCTAAAACCCTAAACCCTAAACGAAACCCTAAAACCTTAATTTCATTTTAAACCTAAACCTTAAACCTTAATCCTAAACCCTAATCTTAAATCTTAAACCTTAATCCTAAACCATAAGATATCCTAAACCCTAACACTAACTCGAATTAAAACCAAAAACCCTAACCCCAAACCAAAATAAACCCGACACCCCCTTATTTCATTTTTAACCCATTTTAAACCAAACAAGCACCTTAAGCACCACTATTACATCACCACCATGTCACTAGCAGCCACCCTACCACCTTACAAGCACCTCCATCACCTCTCTTGGCCACCAAGCAAACAAAAGCACCTCCATCACCACCTTTGCTAGTCGTGTACTCCCGCAAGTCTCCACCTCCCTTAACTACTATCCTAGCCCTTCATACTCACCTTATAGTTGCTATTAGTCACTACCTACAAGACCTTGGCCATTACTCTAAGTATTCTTGGGCACCAAGGGGTTTTCAAACCCTATATATAGCCAAAACCCACACACCCTTTCATTTCATTCCATAAACTCTCTACCATCACTAAACTTAGTTCTAGCCCATCCAAAGAAGAAGTAAAAGGTCCTTAAGATCAGATTTGAAGCCAAGAATCAAGAGAAAGAAGGTCTTGAATCCATATATAGGCGTACTAACCCAAATAAGCTTATTCGACCCATTTTAGCTCAAGTAAGCTTATAACTTGTTCAATAAACTTATTTTCTGTTTTAAAACTTTAATAAGCTTCCTTATGATCCTATATAAACTCTTGTTTGGTCCCTTGAATCACAAACCCATGCGTTTTTTGTTTTCCTAAACCAAACGCACCCTTTTTGGATTTTTAAGCACATAAGCCCTTTCCATAAACTATAAGCTCGTAAACTCTACTTATTTTAGCTTATTCTAATAAGTCATAAGCTGCAAAACTCTTTTGAATTTCAAAAATATCAAAATTATAAATTTTGGACTTGATTATAACTTTCTGAAATTTATAACTAGAGGGGCTGAAAATGTCATTATTCCAAAGTTATAT
This sequence comes from Tanacetum coccineum, assembly GCA_026074375.1. Taxonomy (NCBI): domain Eukaryota; kingdom Viridiplantae; phylum Streptophyta; class Magnoliopsida; order Asterales; family Asteraceae; genus Tanacetum; species Tanacetum coccineum. Next base: position 17,531 of record BQNB010068483.1, on the reverse strand, counting down.
CTATGAGGGGCTGTTTTGCCAAGTTGTAAAGTTAAAGGTTTAAATTATATACACTTTATATATGAATGACTAAACTTGTAAAAGTTTATAAACCAAGGGTATATATTTCCATTTTGCATTCTTAAAGGTATAAAATGTAATATTTTTATATAAATTATAAAAATATATTTAAATATTATAAGACTCGATTTTATTAAAAGCCGACACATTTGTCGTTATCATTCACCAATCGAAACGTTATAAAACAATTATGTTATAAATATAACATAATTTATCATCCGCTAACTTTTGAAAAAACCTAAAATGATAAAATCTTATCATTTAATCTATAACGTATCACGTTACTAGGGAGTTTCATGTGAGGGGTTTCATTTGGGTAGAGGTTTTGACGAGTTGTTGGATTTAAGATTTAAAGTGTCCTAGATCCTCAAACGTTTACTGCATGACCTCTGAATTATGATAGCCCGAACAGTGATACAATATTTCCATAACTCAAAGTAAGATGTATGTTAAACTTTATAAAGTTTTGAAAACATAAACAAGCACACTAAGACTTGACATATTACCCTCAGGTTGCGTGACGAGGCCGTTACTTTCTTTTCATATACTTTTGCCATCAATCAGCGATCCCCCTTTTAAGGTGAGTTTATAGCCTCGCATTTTAAATCTTTTGAATACTTTATAAACCCACGAGGGGGATACATGCTTAAACCATGAATGCAAGTGTTTTTCCAACTGTATGTTATCCAGATATATTATTGCCTAAGTACCTTCCAGTGCCACTATTTCCATATCATGAAACATTAATTACTTGCGAGTAAACGCAAATATTGTGGATAGATCTATTGGGGGTGACGACTTCCGTTGGTATACCCGTTCATGGGGTAGCCAAACGCACTATATTTTGACCTTAACGGTAACCTTGGCAGTTAACTCTTTTTCACAGGGACTTTTGTTCTCAATAATGTCACTACATGATTTCCATGTTAACGTATTGATGTCATGAGCATAGTCGCAATAATAAATGTTTCTTTCATAAGATAAAATTAATCATCAAATTATTACTATCTATGGGTGTATAACAACGTAACCCACTGTCTATGATAACTTGTATTCAACTATTTATCATAAACCTATGAATTTCACTCAACCTTTGTGTTGACCCTTTTAGCATGTTTATCTCATGTAATCGAGCAACCTATGGCACGGAGTGGCATTGGACTTGAGGACGTCCAAACTTGTTATCATTCAAACTTTATTTTTTCTTCTAGATTTTGGGACCTTTGTTTTTGTAAAACTCTGATGATATTGAATGATAACTAAATTTTCTAAAATGTCTCTTTATGAGTCATTTTTTATGATTATGTATGTTGATCTATGAAGTAATACCCCAGATTAGCTTCCGCTGCTATATGTCAAAAATGGGAGTGTTACAACTAAAACCCTAAACAAAATTGAAAGAAAATCAAACAAAAGCTTACACACAGGTGGGTAGTTGTGATGGACAAAAATGTAGTTAACTCCTTATACTATCTTCGTCCCAAAAATTAGTTTTGGTAAACCCGTAACTTATTTCAACGACCTGGATCTATGTGGTGACGAAGGATCTGTGGTGGAGATCATCACCAAATCTCACAAATAAACATAAATGAAAATCCATCATTGTTCAAACATGAACCCAACATTACCAAATCATCCCACTGCCACTTTATTTATTAAAAAGAGAATCTATCGACACAAAGAATGACTAAAACCAAACCCCATAAAAACACAAATCCTCCATTATCAATGGTTCCTCAACGACCCCGCTTTTTAGAGGTGTGGTGCTAGGAACACATGGGCTACCGTTTTCGATATTTCATTGGTGTTTATTGTATGTGATTTGATCAGTATCGTCTAGTGTGACACACAGTTAGTGTTAGAAACTCGTATTTTCTATATTTTTGAAACCAATTTGTGATGTATTCACTAAATATTACCGATGATATGAAATCAATATTTATCTATGTTATGATGTCGTAATTTGATTTACTTATACTTTTTTGCATCATGCATCATGCATCATGGCGTTACCATGAATATATTATGATCATGCATTCCTTATGTGAATTAACCATCAATATTATCTAACACCATTAGTGATCTCGCATCACCTAAAAATCTCACTGAGCGTTACGTTGTTGTGTTGTAAGAAGATGCCTAACACACGATCTGGAGCATCTATGACTCAAGAGGAGGTTGAAGAATTGGTTGCTCGCCGAGTAGCCGAAGAGATGAAGGCACGTGAAGCCGCAATGAACCTTGAACCCCTGCACGAGAGTGGGGATGAACAAGAAGGTGAGAATGAAGGAAATGGAAATGAAGGGGACAGAGGAAATAGGAATAAAGGGAATGAAGAAAATAGTAATGGAAATGGAGGAAGGAACAAAAATGGAAACAGAAATGGGAATCATGGCATAAACTATAGAGGTTTCATGCCAGTAGCTCGAGAGTGCACGTTCCAAGACTTCTTGAAGTGCAAGCCACATAATTTCTCAGGAACTGAAGGCGTTGTTGAATTGACCCGCTGGTTTGAGAAAATGGAGACTGCGTTCAATATATGTAATTGTCCATCGAAGTACCAGTGAAAAACGCAACAAGATCTCTGCATGACATTGCCTAGACATTGGTGTGAACTCCCATAAAGAACAATTGGTGTTGATGTATGCTCAGTAAGCCATAAATGGTCAGGAATTATAAAGTTTGATGACTGAGTGTATTGTGCCAAGGACTGATATTCAGTAAGATGGAGACTAAATTTATTGTGGAATCTGACTATTAAAGAGAAACGTCTTGACTGCTTACACTCAAAGGTTTCAGAAGTTGATTTTGTTGTGTACTAGAATGGTCCCGGATGAAGAGGACAAAGTGGAGAGGTTTATTGGAGGTTTACCAGACAACATTCAAGGGAATGTGATTACTGCGAATCCGGCTAGACTGCAAAAAGTGGCGTTTATTATTATTATTATTATATTATTTATTTTATTTTTTTTTTAAATTTTAATAAAAATCAATAATAATTAATATTATTATTATTAATTTTTTTTATATACATCTTCATATTCATGCCCCAGCCTTTCTTTATCATTTACATAAAAGTGTAAAACACATTCAAAAGATTGAAACCCCATCAGCCAATACAATAACCATCTTCAAGATCTCCGCAAACTCTTTAAATAATCCTAATCCAATTCTTACCAGCCACTAAAACCCTAAAAATCTATATGCGTAGAAAGAATAAAATCAAACCAACAAGCTCTCGAACTAGGAGTTGGTGACTCGATATGTGATGGAATGACATGACAAAGTTAACTCCTTATCTGATCATTCTCCTAAAAATGTCAGTATTAGTCAACCCGTAACATAATTTCACAAAAGACACGACTTGTATCTGTGTTGTGAACAAGACAGGATCAGTGGTTGCGAGAGATCATCACCAAAATCTCACAAATAAACAAACAAATGAAAAGAGCCAGATCCACTATTCCAACCTGAACCCAAACCAACACCAAACAACACTCCCCACTGCCACTTTACTTATTAAAAAGAAAACTCCACCAACACAACAAAAATGACTAAAACCAAATCCCATACATCTACAGATCCACCGATGACTAAAATGGATTCCCAACCGAACCTTTGAAAACCTTTGACAACTTTCCTTTCCAATTTCAGAGACGATTATTATAATGGCTTATTTTTATTTTTAATTTGAGAAAACATGTCTAACGAATCATTTAAGGACAAATTTAATTAGTCAAAACCACCAAACAAACAAAAGTAAAGGCCTCTGACCGTAGCACAATAAAGGAGACAAACAAGAAGACACACTGACTTGAGGTGATGACGGAACTGAAATACAGTGGGTTTAGGGCTGGCAGGACGTGAAAAACGATGGAAAAGGCGTTATGAAATGGTGGAGGAGAGCCGAAATGATTTATTATTATAGATGGTGATCATTTGAAGGCAAATTTAATTAGTCAAAAACCACCAACAACAAAGTATGGCTTCTGACCGACACAATAAAGGAGACAAACAAAAAGCTCGGCTGAGGTGATGACAGACTGAAATAGTGGTGTGGGCTGGAGGACTGAAACGATGGAGGTGATGATGGTGGAGGGCGAAATGGTTTATTTGGAGATGGTGGTGGCTTTTGTGCAAGGGGGTTGAAGAAGATAATGATATTGGGGATGCTTGTTTATGTTTTTGATATGATGTATGGTTGAGAGGATAGAAGAAGATGATAATTAAGGATGGAGAAAATGATTTTAGTGAGAGGAAAAGTGAATTCTAATGAAAGACGAAAATGAATGTAAAGTGGGTACTGGGTAGGTGTGTGTTGGGGTGTAGTGTTAAGAGTTAATTTTTTTTAAATAAAATTTGTAAAAAGAAAAGAATGCCCTCAACTTTAACAGTCGATAACTGGTCAAACTAATGATGTTAGTAAAATGAACCAAAAGTGTTACGGGTCGACCAAAACTGGACAGGATCGGTTATATTTTAAACTATTGGACCAAAACCGTTATACCCGATAAACCACAAGGACCAAGAATGTAGTTAACTCTAAATAGATTAAAAAAATTTAGAGAAAAGAAAAGAAGTTGCATGAGTAATAATATATATATAGACGGCTTTATTGGGGAACACATCTTTCCATCATAAACCGCCGTAACAATCAACCATGTCGACCGAGATGCAAACCGACAACATACCGCAGAACAACGACCTCGTCGAAAGAGTCAAACAAACCCTATGGATCAGACCTGTCGAAAGCAACGAAGAAACCCTATGGATCTGGGAAGACGACCAAATGATAGAAAAACCAATCACCTTTGTACCACTTCTTTACCAAATATTCGACGGAATACTTATAAGCGCAGCTGATAGAAAAGGTGTAAAAGATATCTTAGTTAACATAGATGTTGCGGATAATAATATTAGTGTTTGGAATCATGGTGAAGGTGTTCATGACTTAAATTTTAGTATAATTGGTATGGCTGCAAAATTTTCAATTGATGTTTCGATTCGGATGGGCTATGGTAATCTGGTATCTAAAGAGGTATACAATTATACTTAGTTTAGATTGATATTTGTTGTGTTAGGGTTATTGGATAATTTTCTCACTACTACCTTTTTTGATATGGGTGTTTCACTTAGAATAGTTTATAGGGTTTATATACCATGTAACTAGGGTTTTGTTTTGTTTAAAAAACCCCAATTTAGATTTTGTGGTAAGGGAGGGAGGGACTGGGACTGGGAGGGGGTGTTTGGATTAGAGTTGTTTATGGTCTTAAATCCCACATGGCCATATTAGCTCGAGTTCATGGACTTGAATAAGCCAGCCATGTTCACGTTGATATGCTCATGCTCACCTTATGCCGTAAATCAAACTAATGCAAACACACTCTTAGAGTTTTGATTTTGCATTCGAGTCTATAAGCAATTTGAAAATCTGGTCTATTGCAAAATGTTTATTTAAATGCGGTTTAAAATTGGGTATAGATGTGCGATACTTCATAATGGATTAAAGTGCTACTTATGATGTATGGTTGTTACAGTTTTCATCTCATTGTTGTTTAGGTGTTCAAGAGCATGGGGAAGAAATTGAAAGAGTTCAGTATTAGTGAAAATTGGTGTATGGTTTCTTTTAAACCTAATTTAGCAAAATTTGGAATGAAAAATCTTGAAGATGATATAGTCGCTTTGATGAAGAGACGGGTGGTCGACTTAGCAGGATGCTCCTCAGGTGTGAAGGTTGAACTAGATGGAACATGCGTTCTACCTAGAACGTTTCAAGACTATGTTCAGCTTTATCTCGAAACATCTGTTACTCATACTACCAGGTTAGGTTCTTTTTTTAATATTTATGATGAATACTTAATTGCTAATTTTGATGCTAATCATCTCTCATTTTACATAGGATTTAGAGTTAATTGCATTTTTGGTCCCTGTGGTATGGCCAAATTGCAGGTTTGGGACCCTAACTTTTAAAATTGCAGTGATGGTCCCTATTTTCAAGTTTTCATTGCAAATTTGGTCCCCGGGCCGGGACCAAACCTACAATTTGACCAAACTACAGGGACAAAAAATGCAACCCAAAAGGACCAAACCTGTAACCCAAACTTAAAAATAGGGACCATCAGTGCAATTTCAAAAGTTAGGGTCCCAAACCTGCAATTTGGCCATACCACAGGGACCAAAAATGCAATTTACTCTAGGATTTATGAGAAACTTAATGATAGATGGGAGATTTGTGTTGCTATAGCTGATGGGCATTTTGAGCATTTTGACCAGGTATAAAATTTTGTATTGACTTTATCAGGTAAATATTCGCTAATATATGCTTATGAATTAATTAGGTGAGTTTTGTGAATAATATCGCGGGAGGGTCACATGTCGATTATATAACGAGTCAGATTACCCATTTCCTTGCAAGGATTCTCAATCTAGAACCAAATGACATAAAGAGCTATCTTTGGGTGTTTGTCAATGCTCATATCGGCAACCCTGTTTTTGATTCGCAAACTAAAGAAAAGTTGACGGTTGGGTCAACCTGTGAACTCACACCAGAGTTTTTGAAGAAAAGTATACACTACTACTCTTTTTTCTCTCTCTCTCTAAAATTAGTGGGTTTTGAGAACTTATGTTTTTGTCTTCTTCATGTTTTTGCAGTTGCAGACTCACTTGAAGATCTGTTTTAAAAAAAGTAATGCACGGAAACTCAATATTCCTAAACTGCAAGATGCTAAGTTAGCCGATACACCTTATTCCCAACAATGCACTTTAATTCTCACAAAAGGAGATTTTGCCACGGATTTTGTAGTAAGCTGTCTTTGTCTTTGTTATTTGATACGTGTATTCACATAAACAATCATTTATTACAACAATGTTTATTATTGTTTGCAGATGTCATGATTATTTGTTATGGGCCAGGATAAAGATAAATATGGTGTGTTTCCTTTGGAATGTATGTTGCTCAATGTCAGGGAAGCAAGTCCTCAAGAATTGGAGAAAAACACTGACATTCAAAACATTAAGAAGATTCTTGGCTCCAGATGGTAAATTTATGAAAATGTTAAGGAATTGAGATATGGACACTTGATGATTATGGTCAATGAGGTGTGTTTTCTTACTATGTGTTGCTAATATCAACTATCTGCCATTTTGTATGCTATAGAAACATTAAATGTGTTTTGTAGGATCATGATGGTTCACGCATCAAAGGGCTATTGATCAACTTCCTTCACTATTTCTTGCCATCTTTACTAAAAGTCAAAAAGTTTATGCAGTGGTTTGTAGAAACCAATTGTTAAGGCCTCTCACATGAGGACTAATAAGTGTTCTTGTTCTATTACATGTCCACTGATCTGGCGAGAAGAAAAATTGGGAGACCAATTCAATATAACGTCCTATAAGGTCAATTTTGAATAGCACAACTATATATACATTGTTGTTTTTGCAATTTTTAATATTTTTCCTTATCTGTTGGAGCTGGAAACTATTGAAAGTAAAGAAGGAGGAGAGTATAATTTTGATGAGAACATTAAGGATTTTGTTTGGGATAATGACAAGGATGGTGATGCAATTGAGCTTGCCTTTAGTAACATGAAGATTGACGGAAGAACCGAACTGGCTTCAAGCATGCTAAGTTAATTGCCTTTTTGAACTTAGTTATTAGCTGTTTATGTTGTCGAATGTGATTCGATAGAATATCATTGTGTTTAGGGTCAAAAGATATCATTGTGATTTGATAAACCTGACCCCTGATTATTAGGCAAATCACTACTTTATATTCATTCTACATAAAGAGATACAACCCTCAAATGCCCTATTTATTTAAAAAGATGTCCTGACTTAACTTGTGTACTAAGAAAATTGATCAAATAATAACTAACTAATAATTAAAATACTGGAAAATACTAAGAAGGTTGTATCACATGCGGGGCAATTTTGTGTGTTGTTTGTGTTATAGTAAATCGTTTGAGCTGTAATCAGTAGAGTCAAAATTTCGTTTGTTTTATATACACATGCATTTAGAGCAATAAGGAAAATACCAAAAGTTGCCCAGCATGTGTGTTTACTATACACAATCATTTAGAAAAAATAGCTGATGCATTTAGTTATGATAACAAAAATAGCTAATGCATTTAGTTATGATTACAAAAATATTCTAATCCATATTTTTACAATCATTTTCTGAAATTCCTGAATCTTGGAATCAACACTCTAAATGAATACAAAGCTTAATGATTGTGTATAGTACAAACCACAATTCTGGGTAAGTTTTGGTGTTGTGTTTGATGTTAAGTTTGACTCATTTACATCACTGAGACATGACACGAATTTCATTACAATCATCGTTTCTTGATGCAGGATCTTGACCTAAAGGAGAAGGGCATCCCATACCGTGACTTCATGAACAAAGAGTTCACGCAATATGCAATGGCTGATCTCCAAAGATCGATTCCATCAATGGTGGATGGTTTGAAACCACGCGAAAGAAAGATCCTATTCTATGCTCTCTAGAAGCCCATTATTCAGAAAATTAAAGTTACTGAGTATATATGTGCTTAATCACTCTCCTAATCATGATGGTGAGGTGACTACTTGTCAGATACCTATTTTGGTATGGCCTATAAATTATGTTGGTAGTAACAACAGATTAACTTCTTGAGGCCAAAAGGGGAATTTGGTACACGTTGGATGGTGAGATATACAATTTAAACATGCATAAGAGTATAATTGAGTCTCAAAATGTAGGAAATGAAATGAAACTTGTGTTTATATTTCATTACTAATCGACAGTCTTTCTTCTCTTTGCTTTTAATGGTGTAAAAAACAAAAGGTAAGGTACAGGATGTCGTGGATCGAACTTGAGCACTAGTCACCAAACCAGGCACCCATACCTGTCTGAATAAATTAGTCTACCTTATATAAATCAGTGACTCTAGTCGATACAATTATTGGCATGGCCCAAAATTATGTTGGTAGTAACAACATTAACCTTCTTCAGCCAAATGGGGAATTTGGTACACGTTGGATGGTGAGATATACAATTTAAACATTTATTGTTTTGTATACATTGCATATTCTAAAGTCTATTATTCCTTTGTAGGGTGGTAAAGATCATGCAGATGGCACATTGCTTTTCACTCGGCTCTCTCCTATCACACGATATCTTTTTCACAAGGATGATGAGCTTCTTCTCAACGACTTGAATGAGGAGGATGGTCAATCCATTGAGCCTGCATGGTAGTTTATATATAATCTATGTGTTATGATGATATTGTTCGAATTGGTTGTTATAATGATTCACTTTTTTTTTTTTTGAAAAAGGTTTATTCCAATCATCCCAATGGTTCTGGTAAATGGAAGTGAAGCAAGAGGAACCTTGAGTTCGTTTATTCCAAATTATAATCCACGAGACATTATAGCAAACCTGATACGCTTACTGGAAGGTGAAGCAATGCTGGCTATGCTTCCATGGTATAGAGGCTTTAAAGGAAAAATTCAGCCAAGCGCATCAAATGAATACACCACATACGGAATTATAACCAACGATAAGGACAAGGATGCTCTTATTATCACTGAACTCCCAGTAAGGAGTTGGACTGTCGATTACCATGAATTTTTGGAGGCAGCTTCAAGGGGTGGGAAAGACATTAAGGTAAATTAACAAGTTTATATAGTTAACGCGTATAAGGTATTTTTATTTTATTATCTTTATTAGCTCTTATATGGCAACCCCATGCATGGTTACAAGGCTTGCAATGATGATGATACTAGTGTGCATTTTGAAATTACCATGACTGAAAAACAAGACGAGGGGGGGTTACCGAATAAATTGAAGCTAATAACTACATTAAGCACGGCTAACATGTATGTGCTTGATGCAGAGGGTAAACTAAAGAAGTATGACACCCCTGAAGAACGTAAGTACCATATACTCTTAATTTGTTCTCCGACTCTTCATATTCTTTATTCATATTGATTTATACTAGGGATGAGCATGGGTACTGGAAAAACGGTACAGTACTGGCACCGTACCGATACCGGTTCTCACTATTCGGTACGGTACCGGTACCATAAAATTTGCTAAAAAAGATCCGGTACCATTAAAAATCGGTACGGTACCAAAACGAGAAATCCCGAGTTTAGTACCGGAATAAAAAGAGGCTTAACTTATTTTACTAAACTCATGATTTAAGCACTCCAACATCCGTTCCATGCATAAGTTACGTCAAAAATATTATCTTATGCTTATTTTCTATGATGAGCGCTAGGAAAAATGATGTGTATACATACGAAAACTTATACTCCCTCCGTCCCATATTAAGTGTCCATTTTTGACTTTTTAAAGTCTTTTTTCTTTAACTTTGACCTTAATTATTTCTTCTTATGTTATATGATACTCAATGCAAAATATATGAATGGATAGAGTTTCGAATGTATTTTTCATTGGTATAATTTTCAGTAAGCATTATATAACATAAAGAAAAATATTTACGGTCAAAAATTATGAAAAAAGAATTCAAAAAAGTAAAAATGGAACATCTTAATATGGGACCGGAGGGAGTATGTTATTTTTACACATTCACACCTGTTCATTTACATAGTTTGAGAAGTTTTTTCGTTTGTACTTTAATGAGGTTTATAGGACAATCCCAGATTCTGTTACTTAAAATCTAAATATGTGAAGTTAACACATATGTATTCTCTAAAAAAAGAAGCTTAAATGAACCTATACTAGCAGTAAGTTTATAATGTTATTGAGAAAGAATAAGTAAAAAAAAAGTTAATACATTTTTCTTCACAGAAAAAGAAACAGATTTGAAGTGAATTAAAATGACCAAAATGGTCATTTCGAGTATATCTTTTTATTTCTAAAACCGGGTACTTGTCTTCGTATATAAATACCGGTTTCTTAAATCTGGGTTTCGGTGTGGTACTGGTATACCCTTCGGTTCCGGGATGGGTATTACATTTTTGATCGGGAAAAAATACGTTACCACAAAAACGGTGCCTTTGTTCTCCGACTCTTCATATTCTTTATTCATATTGATATACTTTTTATATTCTTTTTGTGTACAGTTCTTGAGGATTTCTTTCGTCTTCGTCTTAACTTTTATGAAAAGAGGAAGGTAAGTTGGATGTTCCTTTTCCCCTTTTTAATAGATTATCAATCTTTGTAGTAATCCAAATGCTGTCATGCCTAACAGACATCTTTGCTTCACAAGCTCAAGATACTGGAAAACAAAGAGAAGTTTGCTCATGAAGTTTGGGATGGAGAATTTGTTTTTCTAAAAAAACCGAAATCTGAGAAGTGTGCTGAATTAAAAAAGAAAGGTTTCAAATCTTTACAATCAATTAAAAGGGAGGCAAGGGAAGAAACCCCCCCAAAGGAGGAAGATGAAGATGTGGAAGTGAAAGGATATGATGGATATGATTACTTGATCTCTTAACTCGCTGATATATGTGATCCTGAGTATATAGAGGAGTTGGAGAAAGAAAGGAAAGCAACGGCTACAAAGTTAGAGCATCTCAACGCTGCTACTCCCGAGTCTTTATGGCGAAAAGATCTTGTTGCTCTTGATGAACAACTTGCTCTTGTGAGTAGAATGAAACTTTGTCTTTGCTAATATTATAAATGTAATACATGTCAAGTGATTATGTGAACTAATAAAAATATCGCTTGCAGGAAGGATATCCTGAAGCAAAATATACTGAAGCAGAAAAGAAAGCACGAGCAAAACGAGCAGGAGATGCAGCCGGACAAAGCGCGAACAAGAAGAGACGTATGTGGTGAGTGATTCTGATGAAGAGAGTGAAGAAATATGTTGTGGTTTTATAAAATGTAATACATGACAAGTGATTATGTGAACTAATAAAAATATCGCTTGCAGAAGGAGAAAAGAAAGCACCAGCAAAACGAGTAGAAGAAGACATGTTGGTGACTGATTCTGATGAAGAAGAGAGTAGTGCTTGGAATATGTGATTGTTTTTTGAAGAAATATGTGATTGGTTCTTCTAACTATTAATTTCAGAAGTGGTGGGAATTATGCTTGTTTTCTTGAAGCTTTAGTTAGGATGTGTTGTAATTTTGACTTGCCATTGACTTCATGAATTTCAACTTTGTAGTATTGCTTTTGGACTGGTATTCTATCTTCCATTTATTGTCTTTAATAACCTAAAATTATAAGCAATTTATGTATTAATGAAATGAACATCGACAATGTACAAAAACATAAAATCAAGCTTTTCAAGAATAAAACGTGTAAAGAAAAAGCTGTTTTACTTCTAAATAGATTCTTTGAGTGTGTTATTATTTCTAATTAGTTAAGGTAATTACCGCATAAATAGTATAGTTGGATTTTGTGTAATAAGCCTTCTAAGCTCCTCTTCCATTGGAATACACGAAATTTCGCTTCATAACCCATGAACCCCTCTGGTAGTTCCATACACATGCACCAACATCTTGATTCAAAGAAATTCTTTTTGAATTTATCGAACATGTTACAGTTATCTAATAAAATAACAACTTGCATTTTATGAGATATGTTTCAAAGAAACTCCACTTAGTTCTAATGAATCTAAATTCGTCATGATTTGCAAACATTTCAGTAGTAACTGGTGCACTAATTACATTTATAAGATTCACTAGGGTTACACTCATGTTACCATTAGTAGACTTGTCAATACAAAATAGTTAAGAACTGTTAAAATAATTTGGCATCTAATAAACTCGACTTGTTTTATTTAAACTTGTACCAAATCCGATTCAAAGAAACTCAAATTGGTTTCGATGAATCAAATAGATCGGTTTAATAGAAACTCAATATTGGTTTCAAAATATACTTATCTAAACACCTGAAAGATCACACATAAACAGTTATAAAGCGGTATCCAAGAAATTCAATCCTGATTTCTATAACCTTGTACTGGATCTGCTTCAAAGAAACTCAATCTTGGTTTCAATGAATCAACTAGATCAGTTTAATAGAAACTCAATCTTGGTTTCAAAATTAACTGTTCTGAACAACTGCTTTTAAAAATCGTTATAGATCTGTAGTTTCAAATCTGTAAATTAAAATTATGTTTAATTAAAACTGATTTCCAAATAAACTTAACCTGGTTTCGATAGAAAACAGTTTATAAATATAAAAGCTGTTAATAATAATTAAGCCGATTTAACAAAAGTGTTTTTAATTCTGTTACACATAATCTGTTTTAAGATTGTAGGAAAACATGTACACTTTTATTAAAATAAAATCAGATTACAATTAATAACTAAATTAACAGAAAATAAATGACAAAAAATTAAATTACAGACAGAAAGGAGGTAGAGACAGAAGATAGACATTATGAACGATAAATAAATGAAAGCAGTAGAAAGGTCGTGGAACGAGGCTCGTGTTTAACACGATTCCCTTAAAACAGATTCGTCAGCTGTTTCCATGGTATAACGTTCAAAGCTGTTGTACAGCCGAAGCCGGACTGACAATCTTGCCTGAAATATCATGGAAAATCTTGCGTGTTTCTGATGGAAAGATGCTGGAATTTGGTATCAGGAGAGCTCCATCTTTTTGATGTGTTAAATTAAATGAATTCGGGTTCAATTTATAGCCAATTCATGTCTTGGTCACCAAGACAGAATATTTGCTCCAAAATTAAATTGACATGCAAATCTCCTATTCCTAAAACACGATTTGCATATAATATATACACATACAATATTCTGTTAAGACTTCTTCATAATGTCTAAATCTATTCCTAAAATAGATATACACAGAATATTCTGGAAAAGGAATCCTAGATTTTGTGTTTCTCGTACCTAACTTTGAGACACGATATCTCATTCATATTAACTCTATTTTTCCAACAATCCCCCACATGAATGGAGATCGGTCGAAAACACACAAAAGTTTCGGTGAAATTTCTGCGGTTAAGTCTTGCATAGGATAGGTAGGTGTGACCCTTTGAACCTTCCCTTGTGAGATGCACTTAGTCTCCTAGATCTGAGTAGACGCGATGTCCTTGAACTGTACGTAGACGACAATACACACTCACACAAGACTCTCCCTGACCTTTTCAAGTCCTCATAGTCGTGCTCGTGATGGTCATGAACACTAGCCTGGTTCTGCAAGAGCTCTTATAAATTGCACCCCTATATTTCCCTTTAAAGCGACCACACTTCTCTCTTACATAGGTGATTTTATTTTAAATCATTAAAAACATATATTTTGCGATTTCACCTTGAATCATTATGCTTTATGATTTCATCTTGAATCATTAAAGCCATATAACCTCTCAACAAGTCACATTTCATAGGAATGGACTAGGATGTTACAATTTTAAGTAACACCCCCACATTGACGTAACTTCCCCCATATTTCTATGATTAGATTGTCCTATTGAACCCACATCTTGGGATCTCCAGTCAAATGGGTTAGGTTTTCCTTCATAAAAACTCATTCCTTTAAGGGCTTTAGTCACATTCCTTTAGACGACTCTCTAACTAACTCTCTGCTTAAGCCTTTCGTAAGCGGATCCACGATGTTATCCATTGACTTTACGTAGTGAATCGTAATAACTCTATTTGAGAGTAGTTGTCACACCAATCAACGTCTATGATGAATATGTCTCGACTTACCGTTTTACATTGTGATATGAGCTATGTCAAAATTCAGTTGACTATTACACTTTATAACCATGGCCGTTACCGGTTTATGCCATCTTGGTATGTCCTTTACGAATTAACGTAAATATCCCGCATATTCTATAAATTTATCTCAAATGATAAATTCAGATTTCATCATAGATTTAGCTATAAGCGTCTGTTTAAAATACTTTCAAGATTTCTAAGACATAGCTTTCCACTTAGCGTAAGTACATCTGCTCTGGTGGATCTAGATTCTTTTACATAAGAATGCAAATTTGCATTACTTTATCATTTGATGGCTATCGGATATCTTCCATAATGCAATTTCATAAGCATCATAGTACTCGTGTAATACTATTCAAATAATCATCACTTGAATTACTGGTATACTTGACCTAGTTATAAATTCAGGTCACACACACGTCATTACACACATAAGATGCCCAATATTCTTCGAGTATTCAAAATGGGCAACACCTTTACCTCTATTTTAAATAGAATTAAAAGATTTCATTGAATTCTAGCTAGGCTGGAATCTCCCACATTGAACCTCTCAAGAATATTGTCCTTATAATGTTTTTGACTTCAAAACAAATCCATATTGGTTAACATTCCAAGAACCATATCCAACAAGGCAAAACTAATGACGTTCATGTCAAATCTTGACTCCAACATGTCATTAGTGGATTTGTTTATCTTGTTATCACTTCTAGTGATAATTAATTATACTATCTATGTATAAACACAAGAATACATATATCCTATCGATCGTACATAAATTCATTAATTTTGAATCCACATTCTTACATGATATAGTCAAAAAAATTGATGTCATTGTTTGGGAGCTTTCCTTAAGCCATATAATGACTTAACAAACCTATAAACTTTGCTTTCTAGTCCGGAGCCATGAAACCCTCGAGTTGGTTCATATATAGCACATTTTCTAAATCCTCGTTTAGAAAGTCATTTTTATATTCATTTGATGAACTTCCCAAATTCTTAATGCGGCAATAGCAAGTATCATCTTAACTGGGGTTATTCGCGTAGAATAAGTATAAAAGTATTATAGACCTTCTGGTTGTCTAAATCCTTTAATTGGCAATCTTTCTTTGTATTTGTCAATGGTGCCATTGGCTTTCATCTTCTTCTTGAAGATCCATTTATAGCTTAGTGGTTTACAACCCGAAAGTAAAACCACGAACTCCCAAGTATGATTTTGTAAATTAGAATCTATTTTACTTATAATGGCTTCTTTCCATTGAGCCATTCTGAGGAAGTTACCGCTTCTCGATAAGAAGTAGGTTCATTTTCTACCATAAAAGAAAAAAAATCGGGTCCAAACGATTTCTCGTCTCTTGCCCTTTTGCTTCTTCTAGGATCAACCTCTTATTCCTTGGGTTGATCTTGTCTCTCATCTTGGAGATCATTATCATCCCGTTGTCTCTAATCTTGGACAACTTCGTCATCTATTTCAGATGATTTTCCAATATCCTTCTTTAATCATGGAAATAAATTTTCAAAGAAGGAAGCACTTCTTTATTCCATTATTATATCCTTGTGTATATCAACAAACATAAAGAAACCATAAGCACTACTGTTATGAGCTTATACTAAGAATATGCAATTCACAGTTTTACGTCAAATCTTTTGAACCTTGGGTTCAATACTGATATCTTAGCTAGATATCCTCCCACATTTGTAAATACTTATAAGATAGTCTTCTTCTCATCCATAGTTCATAAGGACTATCTTATTTTCTTTACAAGGGATCATATCTAAAAGATAAGTAGCCAATATAATTACTTTCTCTAACACCCCTATTTTTGACATATAGCAGCGGAAGCTAATCTGGGGTATTACTTCATTGATCAACAGACATAATCATAGAAAACGACTCATAAAGAGACGTTTTGAAAAATTTAGTTATCATTCAATATCATATCAGAGTTTTACAAAGGAGGTCCCAAAATCTAGAAGAAAAAATAAAGTTTAAATGATAACAAGTTTGGACGTCCTCAAGTCCAATGCCACTCCGTGCCATAGGTTGCTCAATTACATGAGATAAAAATGCTAAAAGGGTCAACACAAAGGTTGAGTGAAATTCATAGGCTTTCAGTTATAATAGTTGAGTATAAGTTCAATAGTGGGTTACGTTGTTATAGCATGTATCTCCCCACGGAGTTTAGAAAACATGTAAAAGTGGGACTATGAACTCACCTTAACAGGGAAATCTGATTGATAGCAAAAGTTTATGAAATGAAAGTAACGGCCTCGTTACGTAACCTGAGGGTAATATGTCAAGTCTTAGTGTGATTGCTTATGTTTTCAAAACTTTATAAAGTTTAACATACATCTTACTTTGATTTATTAATTTATGAAAATATTGTATCATTGTTCGGGCTATCATAATTCAGAGGTCATGTAGTAAACGTTTGAGGAGCCAGGACACTTTAAATCGTAAATCCAGCAAACTCGTCAAAACGTATACCCAAATGAAACTCCCTAGTAACATGATACGTTATAGATTAAATGATAAGATTTTATCATTTTAAGTTTCTTCAAAAGCTAGCAGATGATAAATTATGTTTAATATATAACATAATTGTTTTATAGTGTTTCGATCGATGAATGATAATGACAAATGTGTCGGGTTTTAATAAAATCGAGTCTTATAATATGTAAATTTATTTTTATAATTAATAGAAAAATATTACATTTTATACCCTTATAGTTTCAAAAATGGCAATATATACCCTTGGTGTATATATATTTACAAAGTTTGTCCTTTATATATAAAGGATATATAATTTAAATCTTTAACTTTAAAACTTGG
>BQNB010068482.1:22959-33831 GCA_026074375.1 Tanacetum coccineum | reverse complement strand
TACTATTGAAAGAATATTTTAAAAGGCCTGCAAAGGACTAAAGACATGTTCATCATTTACGGATTTTTAATAAGGAGATCAGTGTTGAGGTTATACACTAATGCTTATTTTGATTGAGATGATTCTCAACCCTAGTCGTAGTAGGATTTCATCATAGCGATAATACTGTTGACTAGACGTACTTTATTGAAAGCATTGTTGCATTATTTATTAAAGAATAAGAATACTTTACAGTTTGGGAAGCTGTTAAGAAGACTGTCTCATATAGGCGGTTTTGCTTTGCTTCAAACAACCTATGTAATTTGTTATGGCGATGCTAGTATTATTGTATTAGCACTTGAACGCACATATACAAAATGACAATCATCGTATTATTCAAAACCTTCACTGCTTGTGAGTTTTGAAACAAGTATTCTCAAAGTTCACTCAGATGACAACTTAAGGTGGTAACTTTTGTACCAACTTTAATGTCTTGTCCCAAAACATGTTTTTCAATTGTAGTAACATTGAACTTTGGACCGGCTAGTTGTCTTATGTATTATCTGTTTTTAGTATTTGGATATGAAAACATTAAGCAATTGTATTAAACAATGAATTGATATACCTGGTATGATCGTCTTCATTTATACAACTGTGTTCTATATTAGCATGTTTAAATTCCATGAATAATTTATTTATTCTAAATCGTCCATTGTCGTTATGATACGGGAGCAATCATTGAAATAAGGCAAATGTGAGTGTTTTGGTCATATTCATATGGTATGAATATTAATGGATGATATCGCCAAACTCATATGTTGTTCATTGGATGAACATTGGACTGACCCAACTTACGAGTATCCACTACATGGATCGGTATCAATAGTGAATCTCATAAGTGGTTATGTCTCTCATCCTTAGACTTGAGATGCAAGTAGGTTTTGTGTGTGTGGAATGTCAATCTTTGATATGGTTTAATGCTAACCTGTTGAAGGCTGTTATAAAGGCCATTTTTAGGAGGGATATGAAACACATAACAGACACGTACAGTCAAAATAGGATTTGTTTCTCCATATGTTATGGAGTAAGATACTACCGGGCCCCTCGATGATTTGAACAGATGTATGTGTGGCCACACCCAAATATAATTAAGATGATACTTGATTGATTTGGTAATCTAGTTCAATGTCTATATCGAGAAACAAAATTGTTAAACATTAGAATGACTAATGATCCATGTCAGATGTTCAACATAGTATCTATAACAAAAGGATGATTGATACCTAAACCATTTTAAATGAGATGTTTAAGAAACTATCCTCATATGTCTCTGAGGGCATTGGCATGTTGCTAGACGCTAACCTTTGCTTGTATAATTACTTGATTATTATGACGTGTGCAAGTGGGAGCTGTTAGAGTATGCTCGTGTCATAATAAATAATTATATGACTAGATACATGTGAGGCTATGGGGTCACACACATATACACTAAGGTACCATTTATATATCGTGTTTATTGTATTTACCGTATATAAATAATCCATGTAACACGGGATAACTATCGGGCTTCTAATAACTAAATATTGTACTTAGTTAATTGGACTTGGAAAACAAAAGAGAAGGCCCATACAAGCCCTATAGGGGCCGGCCATTCATGCATGTATGGGAAGGGATAAGTTTGTTTGACCAATCAACATTAATATGATTATCTCCTAATTGATATTCTAATTAATTTGATTAATAACTTACCTAATCTCTCTCCCCTCCTCTTCCTATATATACATACGGCACACACACTCTTAGGTTGAGGTTTTTGTGTTCTTATTTTCCAATCACTTTGTATCTTGATTATTCAAAGTGAAATCCAAAGTTACGGGTTTAGACTAGCATCAATTGGTATACAAAGAAGTGTAGTGTGGATACATCATAGAGGTGATCTCCATTGATTAATTGGTTTCACTTGGTGTTTCGTGCTAAGGTGAAGGTCACCGGTTAATTCTACTGATCACGCTAAAAAGGTATTACTTTTCTTATATTTATTTGATTGATCATATGACTCTATGAATCCGTTGATATGTGCTTGTTCCGCTGCGTTTAATGTTTGTTTATATGTTATTCATTTAATTCAGCACCTTTATTAGTTTCCTAAAGGCTTTTTCAGCTCGCGGCATATGAAATATTGTTTATCATTACCGATTTTAAACCAAAGTGTTCCTTTACCCCAGTCTTCAACTAGTCCTATTTGTTCTTTAAAAGGCTGTCCAAACAGAACCTCGGTTAATCCTTTTTCCCCAAATTCACTAATGTTTTCGAGGATGATGAAATCAACTAAAAATGGGTGGTTTTCTATGAATACACGTAAATTTTTAGCAAGTCCCACCACGTTAATTCCTGAATACATTATCTCATGATTCATGATGGAGTTATAGGCTTTTCTGGATATTATGTTGAAAGGGGTTTGTGGTACGAAATAGGAGTTAAAACTAACAAACCCTATTTTGCAAGAAAGTTGTAAATTATCAAGGCTGAGTAAATGGATTCTGTCACCGCTTTTTAAAAATTTGGTTGTAGCTTTTTCATTGGACAGAATCCCTGGATCTAGGTCATCCCACATGTCGTCTATATCAACAAATTCTTCTAGTCCTATGCTCATCCTTTTGTCAGGATCACCGAGCGTCATACTAAACTCTTCCTTGTCTTCCGCTAATTCTGATGGTGAGAGCGAAATTATATCATGGCTTCCGTATTCGGAGGATAAGTAATTTCCAAATTCCCTTACCTTTTCGTCATTCATGGCTAAATCATTTAATTCTTTCATTTTACCTACTTCGTTTATAACACAAATAGGAGAAATAAAGGCAGGAGATTCTTTCTTATTGATATTAAAAACTACTTGATCATTTCCAACTCCTAGAGAGATCTTTTTACCGTAGACATCAATCTTTGCATGAGCAGTTTCTAACATGGGTCTGCCTAGGATAATCGGGACATTTTCATCTTCCATGATGTCGAGAATGACTAAATCAACGGGAAAAATGAAGTTACTAATTTTTACTAGAACATTTTCTTTTATCCCTTTTGGAGACTACATGGATCAATCAGCCATTTCGATAGTCATTTTAAATAAGGAATAGGGCATGAACAGTTTCAAGCTCCCAAGCCCTAATCTTTTAAATAAGGAATAGGTCATAATGCTAATACTTGCCCCTAGATCAGCTAAAGCATTACTCATGGAGTGGTTTCCGATAATACAAGGAAGGATGAAACTTTCGGGATCAGTTTCTTTTGGAGGAAGTTTATTTTGACGGGTAACGGAGTAGTGTGTGGGTGATTCCTTAATTTCATGAGAAACTACTTTTTGTAGTTGTTGTTTTGGTTTATCAGGAGTTGTAGTTGGTTCCTTATTTTCCTCAAGGATGCGCCTTTTTACCTTTTCACCAAATGTCTCCGTTTTAGGCGTCAGAGTGTGCTTAGGGTTGTGTGTGGAGATTAACTGAGCGAGGTGATTTACTTTTTTCTCTAGCCTTTTATAGATAAATCATGATTCTTTAAACTTAGATCAGTACTTATCATAATTTTCTTCATCCACTCATTTTGGATTACCTGTCTTTCGCTAGATTCCTTCAGACATTGCTCGAATTTGTCTTTGAGGTTGGTTGGACGATTGCTAGATTCAGGGTAGGTCCTATCATAGTTGATTTTACTAGATTTTATGCTTTTCACCTCAGCATAGTAACTTCTTCTGACATCATCCATATTTATTTTGCGAAAATCTACTGTTAGCTCCTCCATTTCATGGTTTAATAGTTTCAGTTTTTTGGTGATAATACGTAATGGGTCAGGGGTAGTTGTGTGATTTTCCTTGCAATGCCATTTATGTGAATGTTCGACCAGTTTTTGGAATGACTTTAATGCATCTGAAGCAGTCAACCCATGAATAAGACCGTTTGTATCGACAGTTTGTCGAGTTTAGCTATTTAATCCATTGTAGAAGGTGTTTACCTTTTGGTGATCATTGAGATCGTGAAAGGGACACTTGAAAAGTAGGTCGTTATATCTTTCCCAACTATCGAAAAGGGATTCTCCATCTCTTTGCTTAAAATTTTGGATTTCACTCAACTGCTTAAATATCATTGCAGGAGGGTAGAATCTCCGGATGAAGTTTTGTTTGAGATCACTCTAGCTCTTTGTACATTCGGTCAATGTTCTTTTGAACCATATTTTAGCGATTCCTTCCAGAGTTAGAGGGAATACTTGTACAAGAGTAGACTCCTGAGCGTTGAATATGCTAGCGATCTCAAGCAGATTACTGATGTGTTCAACAACACTATCGGTTGGACCTCTCGAGAAGGAAATCTTACGTAATTCCCTTAGAAGTTGTCCCTTAATTTCAAATGTTGAGTCATCGGGATAGGTGAATCTTCTTTTAGTGTTGTTCTGGTCGAGAGCTAAGTATTGTTCCAATGTTAGGCTTTCAATATCTACATTTTTTGTATCTGACTCGGATGACTCAGATTCGTAAATGTATAGGATGTTAATAATGGTGGGGGCGCAACCTCTCTCTTCTTGCTTGGAAATATGTCTTTCAGAGATTAGCAAATGACATAACCGTCCCTACTTTGCTTCTTCTTGTTCTCATTTTAAAACTAAAAGTATTAGCTCCCCGGCAACGGCGCAAAAAACTTGATGCGTATTTACTTTTAATATATATATTTTTATCAAGTTTTAAATTTATAAAACTCGATCTACCTAACGACTCACTAATGGGGCAGAGAACCCGATCGTGGGTAGTATAGAATGATAAATCTGAGGTCGTCCCAAGAGCTAAGGTGTAATTAGTTTTAATTTGAAGTGTCACGTTTTGAAATTGGTTTTTGAGTTGATTTAAATTAAAATTAAAAGAACAATAAAAATAAATAACTGAAAGTAAAAGGATAGGAGATATCAAGAGAGAAAACGTGCTAACCTAGTTACTTCATTACTATTGTTATGAAGACAATTTCCTGTGCAATGTTAAAAAAATACCACCCTATGGTTTCATTACTGTTTTAAGGTTCGATAGACTTGAATGTGCAATATTAGTCCCAATCTCTATACTTACTCCTTGAATCTGAATAAGGTCTTGAAAATCATTCTAGAGGTAGGTTATCTAGGTTGCAGTGATTAATCCCAAATATTCCCAAAACATATCTAATAACCTATAAAGATTATTAACCCTATCTGAAAGAATTCCTGCGCTTTTTAAGTATTGAGTGATAAGTGCGGTGACCGGTCAGTTCCTACACCAGGTAAGGAGATAGTGATCCTCCCTAGTACCCATTGGATCCCATCATGACAAGATAATCTATTAATGGGGCAAGCTAGGTCCAAACCACCCGTACTACCAAAACCTAAGGTTGCACAATAGTCAAGGAATATCTAACGAAACCATAATTTAGCAGGAAACAATCATAACAAAAGTAATTACATAACTAGGCCAGCACTTTAAGTGCTTAGCCGCTCATGGTAACAAAAACACAGTAAGAGATAGAAGAAGTCATATATTGAAAACTCATAATTCTTACAGTATTCGTATTTTGAATGATTAAATACAAAAAGTAAGTAAAGTGTGATCTCCCTTAGACTCCAGGTGGAATTCTTTGAAGGATGGAAGCCTTTGTCGCCTCTCTAATTAGCTGTGAAGGAAGTGATGTCGGAATAGCTTGAATGAGGCCTCTATTTATAGATATTGAACCTGTTACGACGTAACCAATAAAGGTGTTACGCCGTAACCAACTTACACAACATTCCATAATTAAGCAGCTGTTACGGCGTAACCAGATATGGTGTTACGCCGTAACCTTTATATAACTTCCATATGTACGTAATCTTCATTCCATATTTGTAGATCTTCATGGTTACAGCGTAACTGGATAAGGTGTTACGCCGTAACTATAACTTTGACGAGACTTCCTTCCAAATATAAGGTTACGGCATAACTAGATATGGTGTTACGCCGTAAAGTCTTCCTTGATCTTCGTACTTGCTTAATTTATGTTACGGCGTAACCATTTTTGGTGTTACGCCGTAACATTCTTCAGAATTTACACTTTAAGTCCTTTTTCCCTTGTTTCTTGTCACTTTCTTGCATTTCATCTAAAAACTTTAAAATAACAGAAAATATCTCATTTTCGAGTGTTAGTGAAACATTTGCAGGTATTTTGCCACCAAAAAGTATTAAATATTTGATATTATCAAAAAGTTATCTCGAAGCGGCATATCATTCTTAAGACTTAGGCGTTACTTCTTCCTAAGACCTAGACACGTAGAATTCTGTCACAATTAAACGCATTCGCATAAAGCATCTTTATTTACTGATTATAATCTATCTTAGGGATTAAAGCAATGGTGATCTTGTTAAACCCTAGCTCATAGAGACTTTACCCACTTACTGCTTAATGGCAATTCATACCAAGGTCACCTTATGGCTTAACTAAGCTCACAATCAAAGGGTGAAGATAGGTCGCTAATTGTGATCCTATTGATCTAGATGTATAAATCACTATATGGAGAGCTATTCTGACATCTAGATTACTTTGTCCGTATCACTATATCCAGTTAAATAATAGGTCGCATACAAAAGCACGTAAACAAGTATGATGATAAACATAAACAAGCAATTCAACGATAAATTAAGAAATCAAGATAAACGAACCAAACATTAAGATCTTCATAACAATGGATAATACCCGAAGGTATTAGCCTTCAAACGTCATAATTAATACAAAAGTAATGATTTAGCCAAGGTAAACTAACCGAGTTAACGAATGATACCAAAAATTGAATGATTACAAGAGTATAAGAAATTACACGTTGTCTCTTATAGAATTAACTGCGTTGCTCGACCTCTTCTACTCTTTTTCTCCTCTGAAAATCGAATTTTGTGATTTAGGTATCGAGAATATGATTTAGCACACTTTAAAACTCGTTTTTAAGTTTTCTATTTATAGGGACTGGAATATGGTCGATACGGCGTATCCAAAGTCTTGGATACGGCGTATCAGGGGTTCGTTAGAGTAGGGACCACGTTTGATATCTTCCAGAATATTTTATTTCCTTATAGCTTGAATACGGCGTATTGTCTTCTTCTGGATACGGCATATTGGATCTTGTTTCCTTTGTGGTCTTTGGTGGGTGTAGGCACAGATACGCCATATCTTCCTCTATGGATACGACGTATTGGTCGTTAGAACAGTAATCTTCAAAATATCTTCATTTAAGCTCCAGAATGCGTGCCTTTTAGTTAACTTTCACCAAGTACTCCATAATTACTGCAATTCTCAAATATAAACGATTAAGTAATAATTCTTTGTAATAATTATACAAAATGGGTTAATTACATGGGATAAATGATGCTATAAAATAGACGTTATTTGATGTCATCAATACGTTGTAGGTTTGGGTAAAGTCTTTTACTACGAGACGAGCTTTAAAGGTGTGTACATTGCCATCTATGTTAGTCTTTTCTTGAAAAGCCATTTACTCCCAATAGTTTGACCATTAGGAGAAAGATCAACTAAACACCAGAATTGATTATCTTTCATGGATTGCATTTTTGTATTCATAGCATCAAGCCATTTGGCAAATTCAGGATTCTGATAATGCAGCTTTATAATTAGGAGGTTCATTTAGATTCCCTAATTCATGCTCCTTAGCATCTACATAGAAACCGTATCTATCAGGTGCTTGAGATATCATTCTGGATCTACAAATATGAACTTTCACACTATGGGGCTCGACCTCAGTAGGTTCGGCCTCATCGTGTCTTTTTCTAGTATTTTCATAAGGTTGTGTATCATCTTCTTGAATTAATTCAAGTCCTACGTCACTGCCACTCGCTTCGAGTAATCCATGACTCCCACTCGCTTCTTGTAATGTGAGACTATTCTTAAAGAACTCAACATTTCGAGCAACAAAAACCTTGTTCTCGAGTGGATTGTAGAAGTAGTAACGCATCATTTCCTTTGGGTATCCTATAAAGATACACTTAATGGATCTGGAATTAAGTTTGTCATGCGTGTCTCGTTTAATGAGTGCCTCACAACCCCAAACCCTTAACTAGGACAACTTGGGAGTTTTTCCATGCCATATTTTGTATGGTGTCCTATCAACCTTCTTAGTTGGAACCATGTTGAGTATGCGAGTAGCAGACTTGAGAGCATATCTCCAAAAGGACTTTGGCAGAGTTGTTAGATTTATCATGGATCAAACCATATCAAGTAAAGTTTAATTCCTCCTCTCAAACACCCCGTTATGCTGCGATGTATAAGGTGGAGTAAGTTGAGATACGATACCATAACTTTTCATATGATTAACAAACTCATGATTCAAGTATTCGCCTCCCCGATCAGACCAAATAGCTTTGATTTTCTTACCGAGTTGGTTTTCAACTTCATTTTGAAAAACCTTAAATGTTTCAAATACCTCATCCTTATGTTTCATCAGGTAAACATAACCATAACGGCTAGAATCATCAGTGAAGGTTATGAAGTAACTAGCACCTTCTCTTGACACCATCCTAAAAGGGCCACATACATCGGTGTGTATTAATCCTAGTAGATCTTTAGCTCTTTCCACTTGATGTGGAAAAGGCTTGCACGCCATATTCCTTGTTATACAAGATTTTCATTTCTTAAGTGATTCATCATGGGTGGGTTACAAGATCCCATCACGCTAAAGCTTTTCCATTCGTTTCTTGTTTATATGACCAAGACGACAATGCCATAGATATGTAGAGTCCAACACATGTTTGGCTCTTTTGTTGCTAACATTATAAGTAGATTTAACATTTGGTTAAATACTATGCATATCTATTTTATAAATGTCATCATGTGGAATTGCATTAAAATAAAACACATTATCTTTCGAAACAGAAATACCATAATTCGTAAAAGTATGAATATAACCATTGTCAACCAAACGAGAAATTGAAACAACACCCCTAGTAATAGTGGGTGCTAAATGACAGTTGTCTAATACAATTATTAAACTACTAGGAAGAACTAAATCATAACTTCTAATAGCTTCAACGGCTGCACGCATTCCATTCCCACGTACATACCTAAAGCTCCGTGCTTTAACTTCCTACTTTTTCTAAGTCCCTGCGAAGTATTACATATATGAGTTCCACAACTCGTATCATACACCTAAGACTTATTAGGAAAAGCATAAAGTTCTATAGTGAAGATACCTGAAGTACTAGCCCCGCTAGCATTCTTTCTTTTCTTCAACACAACATGATTGGATGGACAATTCCTCCCCCAGTGACCTACCTCCTTGCAGTGGTGGCAGATCGAGTCCTTTGTTGGATTATCTCTTTTAGGCGGCGATGGGATATTGGGCTTGGGAGCATAAGCAAGCTTATTATTTCCCTTTTCCTTACCCTTTGCCCTTAGCGGTTTCTTCTTGTCCTTCTGGATCCTACCTTCCCTTATAGTAAATATAACGGGAGTTTTAGGGCTTGTTTGTTAATTTTTTTTATTAAGTCATGTTTAATTAAAAGATGACTTAATGCAGACAGTCTTAGTTTTATTGCTTAATATTTTCAGTCATATTTCTCTATTAAGTCACAAACAAACAGTTTTCACATGACTTATTCAATTCAGTTTTTCCATATTAAGTTAATTAAGACTTTATCAAACATCACCTTAGTCTTCTTTGGAATACCTTTTTCATGTAGCTTGAGCATAGCATGTAGCTCAACTATCATGTTCCCCATGCTATGCATATTATAGTTTTGAATGAACTGATCATAGTCCTTGTTGAGAGAATTCAAGATAAGACTCACACCAAGTTCATTAAGCATAGCAAATCTAAGGCGTTCTAAAGTGTCTAAGTAGCTTTTCATCTCCAAAAGATACGAGCTCACCGACTGACCATCCTCCTGTTTGCAAGCATGGAATACTTTAACCATTTCAAACAGTTCTTGTTTAGCCTTCTCTTCAAACATTGTTTTCAATTCTTTCAACATGTCATATGCATTGAATTTTTCCAAAGTCCTCTGTAGGTTTGGGGACATACTTGAAAGCATAAGACATGCAACCTCTTGTTTAATAGTGATCGACTCATAGTACTTGTCGCGCAGCTTAGATGCAAAGAAAAGGAATAGCGGTAAAAGTTGTTCCAAATGAACGAGCTTGTTCTCAGACCTAAAGTAATTCTTAAGTTTTGAGTTTGTAAAATTTGAACCACTAAGTTTCTCACTATGGAGAATTGACCTGAGAGTCGAATTGTTTATGTTTTGGGCAGCAACAGCCATCTACAAAACAATCAAAAGTTCAGAAATATTATTATTTTTGATAATAATCTCTTAAAATTTAAATACTAAATAATTAATTTTAACAAGAGTTTAAGATCTAACTTGATGTTCTACCATTATTGCAGTTAATCTATTAGAAATGGTAAACTCAAAAGGTAATCAGCGGGTGATAATTGCCTATATGTACAACTCTTAGGTTGTATGGGACCCAAGGCATCATAATCAGAATTATAATGTCAAGATCAAGGCAACGTTATCCAAAATAACATTGTCAAGTTACCATGTTTTGCCCCATCGTATGCCTTGGGTCGAAGGTCTGACCAACCATACTCGATATAAGTTATACAATACAAAATCGGTAATTATATAATCTCGGGGGTGACCATACGATTATTGTATTACCTTGTTTTGCAATTCACCTAAGACTGTCTTAGAGTAAGAAAACAAACTTAAGTAATTTCATACTTGGATGACAAATGACTTAATTTTAAGGGTATAGATATTTTGATAAAAATAAGTGTTAGGAAAATATTGTAAACAGACTTAATACTGTTAGTATTAAAGTTAAGTCTGTTAGTTATAGTTAGTACTATTAG
>BQNB010068482.1:3300-20604 GCA_026074375.1 Tanacetum coccineum | reverse complement strand
TTCTTTCCATCATTTGTCCCCTTGGATGGGCATTCTCTAGCAAAATGACCAATGTTATGACATTTGAAACATTCAAGCTTCTTTTTGTCAAAACCAATAGGTTTGTTTCCATCAATCTGGACTCTCCTTCTAGTCTTTTTGTAGAACTTCTTCATTCGAATAGTAATCATTGCTATCTGCCAGTTTATGTCCATCTCTTCAATGTCTATATCATCAATCTGTTCCAGGTCTTCATGAAGCAAGTCCAAATCTTCAGATTGTTTGGCAAAGAGTGAATAAATAACTTCATCAGCAAAACCAGCAGTAACTTCTCTTTCTTGAAAATTATTGAAGAAGAAGGAGTACAAGTACAGTAAGCACTAGTATGACCAGATTAACTTGTTAGTGCTGCTCTTGCTGTGTGAAACATTAGCAAACGTTTTTGAGCACATTACATATGATTTTGAGGTAACTTGTGAGTGTCTTGCTCAAAAACACTAAGTTAATTATACAAGTCATCAATGGACCAAAGTGTCACAATAGTTTGTGTTCTCATGTCATTGCCAATTTACCAACTGGGGCAAAGATCTGAGAAACTAGTGATGTTGCATCCTCAGTTATACTTCAGCACTATGGCTTCCGAAATATGAGAGAAGTTGTTTGAACCAGTCATAAACCCCTGTTTCCTTCTAACCCTTTTTTGAACTTGATATAGTAAATGCTTTTCAAACTGTTGTTTTAAAAACAGCTTTCCTCTGCATCTTCTTTGAATTTGCAATTCCACCAAACCTATCCTTAGAGGCTTCCCAAATTTCTTGTGCATCGTCCATTCAATGATATCATTCTCAGATGTTCCTTGGTAATGGCCATAATAAGATGGTTCTTGCCTCCTCTCCTTTCAACAGCACGAATTTTAAGCAGCAAATACTCGGGGAGAAGTATTCAACAACACCATCTTTTCCAGTTTGAAGATTCTCTTCTTTGAATTTCCCATTCTGAATTACCTCAAACATCAATATCAATATATTCAAGGTAATGCTCCATCTCCATAGCCTATATATCATACTCCTCATTCTTCAGAATTAGGAGTTTGATATTTGAAATAGTGGTTGTTGTAGGAATGAGTTGTTATTGTTGTTGTTTTGGTTTTATTGGTTCAGGTACCAATTGTCGATGCATCCTTCATGGAATGATGCCTTCATCAACACAAGATTTTTGAGAGAAATCATCATTAGCAGGTTGAGACATTTTTAGATCAGCAAGTGATTTGTTATGTTCTGTGATTCTTCTTAATTCAGAGTTCTCCTTAGAGGCTCTGATACCACTTGCAGGTCCAAAGTCTTGGATCTGTTTAGCCTTTTGTAAGACAATAGCTAACTTGAATAAATCCCCAAATCATCTAATGAGATACAATGACTATGAATCCAATGTGCTAATGCGGAATCTTAACACAAGTACTAAGAAGAACACAATGTAAAACTTTGCTATTTGCTATTAATTTCTATTAGAATACTATTTCAATCTCATACTAAACATTGTGCCGTAGGGTTCCTTTTATACACCAAGGAAACCCTAATGGGCTTTACAAACGTGTGAAAGGATAATGCATATCATTTCCTAAGATATCTCCTAAGATATCTCTAAGATAACTATTATAACTATTCTGTTACATAAACAGACTTAACCAGACAAGGCCAGTACTAACTATAGTACTTCCAGACTTAACTTAGTACTGGCAGACTTAACTATGTCTACCAGACTTAACTCTATAACTACCAGACTTAAGTCTGTTTACAATAATTCCTAACATCAGGCCAACTCTTTGATAGTTGCCCAAGCCTTTTATACACTCATCTTCCTTAGTCGGCCTTTGGCGGCGTAGTCTATCTTCCTTTTCAGGGTGTGATCAATGCGGTCATAGAATATTTATACTTAGAGCCAAAGATAGATTCCACGATGAGGGACTTTATGGAGTAAGTCCTTGAAATGAGTCCATGCTTAAAAAAGAGACTCTCCTTGATGTTGTTGGAACATTAGGATGTCATTGCGGAGTTTTGCAGTCCTTCCCGGTGGAAAGAATTGAGCAAGGAAATTATTGGGATTAAAAGCTTTCTTGATGCTGTTTGGAATTACTACTGTTCTTATTAATGTTAATGCTGCTCAGTCAAAGTTAGTGCTGCTGAAGAAATTCAATGAAACTTATTCTAAGTGTTTAAAACTACTGGTGAAGTTACAACTGTCAATACAAAGTTACTACTGCTAGAGGAAGTTACTACTGCTAGTGGAAGTTAAGACTGCTCAAAGACTTAGAAGAAAAACTGCTAAGTAGTTACTACTGCTAGTGTAAAGTTACTACTGCTAGTACAAAGTTAATGATGTTGAAGGAGTTAATGCTGCCAGTGAAGAAGTTAATATTGCTGAGTTAGTTAGTACTGCTTATGTGATTTGTATGAGATATTTTGGTAAAAGATATGTATAAGTTATTTATTTAGAAGATTATGATTACTTAGAAAAGTATTGTAAGCCGTTTTTAGGAACTCTTGATGTATAAAAAAGAGTCTTAGGGCATAGTAGAGTCTTGTATAGTAATCACGTATTAAAACGAAACGATTCATTCATAGAATTACATAAGCTTAAGGTCCTTTGTAACCCTAAAACTTTGAGAGTATTCGTATTAATTGCTTAATAATATTGAGCTAATGTTATGTTTGTAATTTATAGTTCATTGTGTTTTACTATTCCATTGAAAATTCTTCTTATTAAATATTAGATTCCGCATAATCTTTAATACATTCACACAAAGTTTCTACTATAGTTATGTTAGATTTATCTAATATAACTAGACCTTAAAACAAGCTTAAGAAATTTGATCTATAGAAGTGTTGAAGTGGGACCAACAAGTGGTATCAGAGCTTGTTGCTTTGAGAAACTTTGCTAGAAGATATGGATCAAGATTCTGCACATATAGTGGCTGCATCCAAAGTTCCAATGCTCAAACTGGGTGAGTTTGCGTTATGGAGAATGAGGATTGAACAATACATCCTGATGACAGACTATGCACTATGGGAAGTCATAAAGAATGGTGCAACCTTGCCAAAAACACAAGTTGTGGAAGGTGTTACAACAGTGATGCCTATTACATCTGCTGAAGATAAGTCTTAGAGAAGATTAGAAGTGAAGGCTAGAAGTACTTTAATGATGGGCATTCCCAATGAACATCAATTAAAGTTTAACTCTATAAAGGATGCTAAGCTGTTGTTGGAAGCTATTGAAAAGAGATTTGGTGGGAATGAAGCTACTAAAAAGACTCATAATGAATCTCATAAGCATGCCATATGAAAACTTCACTGCTCCAGAGCTCAGAGATGCTTATAAAACTTTTAATAGACTTCAAAAGCTTGTGAGCTAGTTGGAGCTTTTAGGTGAAAAGCTTTCACAAGAAGATGTTAATCAAAAGTTATTAAGAAGTATGTCACCAAGAGCGGAACAACACATGACTGTTGTGTGGAGAAAAGCTTAATTTAATACAATAAACATAGATGATCTCTACAACAACCTCAAGGTGTATGAACCAGAAGTTAAAGGGATGTCTAGCTCAAGAGTTCAAGCACACAGACATGCTTTTGTTTCCTCCTACTAATAACAAACACTAGCAGCTCTATTGAAGTTGTTAATGCTGCTCATAGGGAAGTTACTACTGCTATACGGCAAGCACTCATAGTTAATGACAGCTTACTCAAACAATATAGATAACTTGAGTGACTGTTATTTGTTTATTCTTTGCCTATCAACCAAATAGTCCTCACTTGCACACATATAATGAGGACTTGCAAATAAATCTATCCTAATGACATAAAAGAGATAGATTTGAGATAGAAAATGGCCATGTTGACCATGAGGGCTAGAAGGTTTTTGAATGACTACAGAAGGAGAAGCTTACTGTTAATGGCAATGAGACTATTGGTTTTGATAAGTCCAAAGTGGAGTGCTACAACTGCCATATAGAGAACATATTTGCCTATAAAGTGTAAAACTCTAAAAATCAAGACAACAAGAAGGAAAACTCAAAAAGGAGTGTGCCTGTGGAAACATCTACTTCCACACTTTGGGTCATGTGATGGTCTTTGTGATATAACTAGAGTATCAAGCAAGGAAGGGCCTAATTATGCACTCTATGGCCTACTCCATCATCAAGTTCTGACTCAAAGGTAACCAATGATTAAAATTGTTCAAAATATTGAATGTAAACTTTTAAATTACATAACTCTAAATGCTCAACTATGCAGAATTTAGAGAAATCTAGTTTAATGGTTTTAAGTTATAAAACAGGTTTAGAATCAGTGAAAGAAAAACTTGAATTTATAAAAAAGAATGAGTCTGTTTATGTAGAAAAAAAGTAATGCTTAAAGTGGGATACTCAAGCAGTAGAAATAAATATTATATATCTAGGAAGAAGCTTGAAAACTTCAAAAAGAAAAAGATAGCATTTAATTTAATGTATATAAAATTGAAAATGCATCTAAAAGTTTAACCAAAGCTCATAGATTCGTCCAGATGTTGATAATTGCAAGGTTTAGGCTAATTAAAAATAGAATGCAGTTTCCACCTCCCTACACAGTAAATTTCAAGCCTCCAACACCTGATTTGTCTTACTTGTTTTTGATGAGTTTTGTTAATAAGCCTGAAAGCTGAGAAACATGAAAGTCTGATGAAGAAGTGTCTGAGATAGTTAGGAAGAATGATGATGCCCTAATTATTGAAGAATGGGTGTCAGATAGTGAGGAAGAAAATGTGTCTCAGCCTAAAACTAAGAAGAAAATAGTTAAGCCTAGTATTGCTAAGATAGAGTTTGTCAAACCTAAGCAACAAGAGAAAACTGCTAGGAAAACTGTTAAACAAGCTGAGAAACATAGGCAAAACACTCACAGTCCAAGAGGCAATCAAAGAAATTGGAACAATATGATGTCTCAAAGACTAGGAAGCAATTTTGAGATGTTTAATAAGGCATGTTATGTGTGTGGAAGCTTTGATCATTTGCAAGTTGATTGCAATTACCATCAAAAACAGTTTCAAAATAAAGGAACATAAACGTTGTTTGGAACAATGCTCAAAGGATGAATCATCAAAATTTTGCTAAAAAGACTCACCCCTTTGCTAAAAATAACATGGTTCCAAGAGCAGTACTAATGAAGTCTGGCTTAGTATCAATTAATACTGCCAGACAAAATATTTTAAAAACAACAGTATTAGTTAATACTGCTTATTCAAAAACAACAGTGAATGCTGCTAGACCAATGTTATATCTTTCTAAAACAACACATTCAACTGTTAAGAGGCCCATTAATAATAACACAGCATTTAAAAATAGTAATATTAATCAAAGGGTTAATACTGTTAGGGGCAAAAATGTTAATACGACTGTAGGCAAAAACAGTAGTTAATGATAGTTTCATGGAAAACATGTTAATGCTGTTAAGAGCCTCATCTGTTGGTTGGAACACCAAGACTAAATTTAAGACATGTTCAAAACATAACATGCATCAATCATCCTAAAAAGGTTTGATTATATTGATGCACAAGGCATATCCAAGCCAGTGATGGCTTGGGTCCCCAAAAGAAACTGATTTTCTTATCTAATGTGCAGGGCAATCCACAAATAGATTTACAGGATCAAGGAGTGATGATAAGTGGAGTTGCTCAAGCACATAACAGGGAACAGTGTCCTAATCTTACGACTATGAAAAGATAGATGGAGGATGATGTTGCTTTTAGAGGGAAACCCCAAAGGAGGGAAAAATCACAAAAGGGTACCTATAAAAACTGTTAATCTAGATTTTAGAAAAAGTGTATTTTATGAAGAATGAAAAGTTTAATCAGTTTAGTGTCTCACAAATGGGATAAAAAGAATAATGTTCTTTTTAATGACACTGAATGTATTGTGTTATCTCCAAACTTTAAGTTAATTGATGAAAGTCAAGTTTTACTTAGAGTTTCTAGAAAGAACAATATGTATAGTGTTGATTTAAAGAACATAGTTCCTAAAATAGGTTTAACTTGCCTTTTTGAAAAAGCCACATCTAATGAATCTAAACTTTGGCATACAAGGCTAGGTCACTTAAATTTTAAAACTATGAATAAATTGGTTAAGGGAAATCTTGTAAGAGGTTTACCTTCCAAACTTTATGAAAATAATGAAACCTGTGTTGCTTGTCAAAAGGGAAAGCAGCACAGAGCCTCTTGTAAGACCAAAACAGAGAACTCAACCAGTCTTCCTTTACATTTGTTACATATGGACTTGTTTGGTCTAACATTTGTAAAAAGCCTTATGAAGAAAATGTATTGCCTAGTTGTCATAGATGATTATAGTAGGTTTAGATGGGTTTTCTTTCTAGCTACTATGGATGAGACTAGCGGAATTCTTATGTCCTTTATAACTGGGATAGAAAATCTAGTAGATCACAAGGTTAAGGTGATTAGATGTGATAATGGGACAGAGTTCAAAAACAGAGAAATGAATCAATTTTGTAAAAAGAAGGGTATTTTGAGACAATTTAGTGTAGCTAGAACTCCTCAACAAAATGGAGTTGCTGAGAGGAGGAATAGGACACTAATTGAGGCTGCTAGGACTATGCTAGCTGATTCTAAGTTGCTAACTACTTTTTGGGCAGAAGCAGTTAATACTGCAGAATAGAGTGTTATATTAAGCTCTAACAGAAGACCCCATATGAAATTTTTCATGTTAGGTGATGTGTGAACACCAACTTTAAGTTTTATGAGACCATTTGGGTGTCCTATTACCATTCTCAATACCATAGATCACTTAGGCAAATTTGATGGTAAGGCTGATGAAGGTTTCTTTGTTGGATACTCTTTAAATAGTAAAGCCTTTAGAGTATTCAATAGTAGAACAAGGATAGTGGAAGAAAACTTGCATATTAGGTTTAGTGAGAGTACACCTAATGTTGTAGGTAGTGGACCAGATTGGCTATTTGATATTGATGCACTAACAAGAACAATGAATTATGAGCCAATTGTTGCAGGTACACAGTCTAATGGTTTTGCAGGTATAAAAGCAAGTGATATTGCAGGTCAAGCTAGAAAGGAAACAGAACCTGTTAAGGATTACATTTGCTACCATTATGGACTGTTGATCCACCATTTTCCTAAGATCCAAAGAATTCTCATGATGATGGATCCAAACCTTCAAGTGATGATGGAAAGAAGGTTGATGAAGATCTAAGAAAAGATAGTGAAAGTAATGATCAAGAACCAGGAAGATAAGGTAACACCCACTAAACAATGTATAATGCTGCTAGCACAAATAAAGTTAATGCTGTTAGTGCAAAAACAAGCATTGAACTTCCAATTGATCCAGAATATCCTTACGATTGGAAGATTATAGCTTATTTGATTCACCAAGAAATGAAGAAATGACGAGTATGGCTAAACAATTTGGAATTACAACAATCAAGCCAGTCCAAAACCAAATACAAGATTCATAAAGATCATCACCTTGATTAAGTGAATTGTAATTTCAATCAGCTACATAAACATGATATGTCAAAGAATTTAAAGGTAACAATGGTTTGTTAGTACTATCAACAAAGAACAAACCAATAAAGACCTTCAAAACTGCTTGTTTGCTTGCTTTTTATCACAAGAAGAACCCAAAAAGGTAATTCATGCATTAAAGGATCCAAGCTGGATAGAGGCTATGCAGGAAGAGCTTCTATAATTCAAGCTACAAGAAGTTTGGACTTTAGTGGATTTACCAAATGGAAAAAGGCTATAGGCACTAAATGGGTCTTCAAGAATAAAAAGGATGAAAGAGGAATTGTGATAAGAAACAAAGCAAGATTGGTTGCTCAATGGTACACACAAGAAGAAGGGATCGACTATGATGATGTCTTTGCCCCTGTTGCAAGAATTAAAGCAATTAGGCTATTTTTTAGCTATGCATCATTAAAGATTTTTGGTGTATCAAAAAGATGTAAAAAGTCGCTTTTCTCTATGGGAGAGATAGAAGATTGAGGTGTATTATGGTCAACCACACCGAGGGAATTGAAGATCCCAGACTATTCCTGATAGAGTATACAAGGTTGAAAAAGCACTAAGCTTGGTATGAAACCTTGTCAACATATTTGTTGGACAATGAGTTTCAAAGAGAGAAAATTAACAAAACCTTATTTATCAAAAGGTACAAAGGTGATATTTTGCTGGTCCAAGTTTATGTGGATGATATCATCTTTAGTTCAACAAAAAGGATATGTGCAATGCTTTTGAGAAATTGATGCATGAGGAAATTTAAATGAGTTCATGGGAGAACTACCTTCTTTTAGGGATTACAATGCAGCAAAAGAATGGATGGCATATTAATTATAGATCAAGATAAATAGTTAGTGAAAATTTTAAAGAAATTTGGGTTTACAGAAGTCAAGACTGCAAGAACACCAATAGAAACTCAAAAGCCCTTGCTCAAGGATGAAAATGGTGAATAAGTAGATTTTCATATGTATAGGTCAATGATTGGTTCCATTGAATGAATCTTACATATTCCAGACCATGCAATCATGTTTGCATATGTGCTTGGTTAAACCAATTCAAATCCAAAAGGTTTCACATCTTTATTGCTGTGAAATGGATTTTTAGCACTTAAAGGTCAACCAAAAACATGTGCCTTTGGGTATCCAAAAGATTCTCCTCTTGATTTGGTAGCATACACTAATAGTGATTATGCTAGAGCAAGCTTGGATAGGAAGTCTACAACAGGAGGTTGTCAATTCCTTAGAAGTAGATTAATATCATGGCAGTGCAAGAAACAACAGTAGTTGTAAATTCCATAACAAAAGCTAAGTATGTGGATGCTTCAAGTTGCTGTGGATAAGTTCTTTGGATTCAGAATCAACTACTTGATTATGGGTATAATTGTATGCATCTCAAGATTTTTATTGACAATAACAATACTATTTGCATAATTAAAAATCCTGTTTTTCCATTAAAAAACAAAGCATATAGAGATTAGACATCATTTTATTAGGGATTGCAATAAAAAGAAGTTGATTCAAATGGTCAAAATCCCATAACTTCCAAGAATGTTGCAGATTACTTTACAAAGCATTGAAGTACAGTAATTTCAATATTTGATTGCTATGTATTGGAATGCTAAATCCTTAAAATCTTTTACTCTTTATGTTATTATAGAGTTTTTATGAATTAGTACTGTTATTATTCATAAAAGTTTTACTGCTGTTAAGTATAATTATTACTGCTAGTTATACTTAATACAACGAGTTACTACTTTTGTTATACTTAATACTGTTAGGTATAATTAATACTGTGATTATTGTGAAAATTGCAATGGAATGTGTTTTCTTGGTTTTTGGACTAACATTTTGCAGAAAAAGCAAAAAAAAGTGTTAGATTAATGATGGAAAAGCTGGTTATTAGAGAAAATAAACTGAGAGTTTTGGTGAGAAACAGAATTAAAAGAATTGGTGAGAATAAAAACAGAAAGAGAGCTCTGTGAAATAAAAATAAACAAAGTAATTTGGTGAATAAAAGAATTGAGAGAAGTAGTGAGTTGAAAAATAGAAAGAGAGTTGAATATATTAAAAACCGACAGAGTGTTTGGAATGAAATTGGAGTTAATGCTGGTGAGTCAAAGTTAATACTGCTAGGCATAAACTTACAACTGCTGGTGAAAGTTAATGCTGCTAGGCATAAACTTACTACTGTTGTTGAAAGTTAATGCTGCCAGGCATAACTTACTACTGCCGGTGACAGTTAATGCTATTGAGGGTATTTTCATAAATACTTCGATTAAGGGTTTCAATCACTCATTTAATCCATTTCATTCACTTATATACTCTCTAATCACAAACCCTAACTCAATTTTTATCATCATCCACAAAAACCAACAACAATGCGAATCTCAAGTTTGAAGATACACAAAATTTGCCGCAATTTTTGTCTGAAGACCCACAAAAAGTGAAGGGTATTGAGCAATATTGATTTTACTGAATGCAAATCCTATAAGATATGCACTAACGATCAATCCCACTATATACATTTCATGCATAGAACAGTTTTGGTCTACTGTTAATAGGGAAGTACAGTTACAAGCCCTAGTAGATGGAAAAAAGATAATCATAACTGAATCAACTGTGAGAAGAGATCTTCAACTAGAAGATGCTGAAGGTGTTGATTTTCTACCAAATTCTACCATCTTTGAACAGCTTACACTGACGGGGTATGAGAAAATTTCACATAAGCTTACTTTCTATAAGGCATTCTTTTCCCCAGCAATAAAATTTTTTGTAATGTCATATATTTTACAATGCCTAAGTTCTAGAGACTACTGCATGGAATGAGTTTATGTAGCACTATGGCATCTGTAATTATCTATTTAGCTACAAACCAGAAGTTCAACTTTTCAAAATACATTTTTGAAAGTATGGTGAAGAACTTGGATAATTTGGAAATTTTTGATGTATCCAAGGTTTATCAAGGTCCTTTTTGATACAACAACTCGAAGGGATGCTACTCCACCATATGCACCCTCTTACACTAAAAAGATATTTGGGAATATAAGAAGAGTAAGGAAAGGTTTTTCTAGAAGGGAAACACCATTATTCAAAACAATGGTGGTACAAGCTCAAGTAGAAATGGGTGAAGGTTCAACAAATCCCACTGATCCCCATCACACACCCACTTTTAATCAACCATCAACATCACAAACTTAAAAGAAACAAAAACCTAAGAAGCCAAAGAGAAAGGACACTCAGATACCTCAGTCTCGTGGTCCTACTAAACATGTAGCAGATGAGGCTATCTATAAGGAGTTGGATGACAGTTTGGTGAGGGATGCCAATACTGCTTCTAGCTTAGAAGTAGAGTAGGACAATGGTAACATAGCTAAGACCCAATCCAAGGCAACACCTAATGAATCTAGTTCCCTAGGAACTACTTTAGGTGGTGGTCCCAGGTGCCAAGAAACCATAGGGGATACTATTGGTCAAACTAGGTTTGAGAATGTATCTAAACATTCCAATGATCGACTGCTCGTAAGAGGTAACACACTCTAAAGTGGTGAGGACAGTCTGAAACTTAATGAATTAATGGAATTATGTACCAATTTACAAACAAGAGTTCTTGATTTGGAAAAGACAAAGACCACACAACCTGAAGAGATTGTTAGTTTAAAGAGAAGGGTCAAGAAACTTGAACAGAAAAAGAGGTCAAGAACTCATGGGCTTAAAAGGTTATACAAGTTGGTCTTACAGCTAGGGTAGAATCCTCTGGAGATGAAGAAAGTTTAAGCGAGGATGCATCCAAAAAAGGGAGGATAAATGCTATTGATGCTACAATGAAACAAATACCCTGGTTAATGATCAGAAGATGCCTGTATTGTTGATGTGAATACTTTGACTGATGATGAGGTGTTAGCAAAACAAGAAGTTGCTACTAAAGATGTGAATTTGACTATCAATGAAGTTACTTTGGCTCAAGCACTTGCTGCTTTGAAAAGTGTAAAACCCAAGCTAAAAGACAATGTTGTAGAAGAGTTAAGTATACCAATTAGTGTGGCTGCTAAAAACTACACACTGCTACAATTATAAACTCCAAGAATAATAATGTCATTAACTGACTGGGTACATATACAACAACAACAACAACAACAACAACAACAACAACAACAATTTACTCACAACCATCCTACAAGCTGAAGAAGAAGAAGAAAGGCTTGCCAGAGAAAAAGCTCAACAAATTGAAGAAGCCAACATAGCTTGGGATGATGTTCAGGCTAAAGTTGAAGCTGATTATCAGTTGGCTCAAAGACTGCAAGCTCAAGAGCAAGAAGAATTGACTGATGAAGAAAAGGCAAGATTATTTGTACAATTCTTAGAGCAAAGAAGAAAACATTTTGCAGCTAAGAGAGCAGAAGAGAAGAGGAACAGACCACCAACAAGAGCTCAACAAAGGAATATCATGTGTACTTATCTGAAAAACATGGAAGGATGGAAGCCCAAAAGTTTGAAGAACAAGTCCTTTGCAAATATTCAAGAATTGTTTGAAAAAGCAATGAAAAGGGTGAATACCTTTGTTGACTACAGGACTGAGTTGGTGGAAGAGAGTTCCAAGAAGGCAGAAACAGAGCTGGAAGAGAATTTAAAGAAAGCTGAAGCAGAAGTGATGGAGGGTAGTTCAAAGAGAGCAGGCACTGAGCTGGAACAAGAGGTCACTAAAAAGCAAAAGGTGGATGATGTTCAAGAAACAACTGAAGTGGATAATGATCAAGAAGCAGCTAAGATTAAAGAGCTCATGGAAATTGTTCCTGATAAAGAGGAAGTAGCAATTGATGCTATTCCTTTGGCTGTTAAGCCTCCAAGCATTGTTGACTGGAAGATCCATAAAGAAGGGAAGAAAACCTATTACCAGATAATCAGGGCTGATGGAAGTTCAAATATGTACTTAGTCTTCAGTCATATGCTCAAAAGCTTTGACAAGGAAGATTTAGAAACTCTGTGGAAATTGGTAAAAGTTAAGCATGGGTCAACAAGGCCAGAGGAGGGCTATAAGGGAGTGCTATGGGATGATCTAAAGGTAATGTATGAACCTCATGTAGAAGATACAATATGGAGAAATCAACAAGATTACAGAGTGTTTTCGAACAACCTCCTCGCATAGTAGGAAGCAGATGATTTGCGTGACATAACCAAATACTATCCATTTCAACAAAGGACCATGGGCATGACAAAACAATACCTGAGAGCTAAGACATCAGATCAAAGAAGCCGTAAGATTAGGGTAGCTTGCCCATCTTAAGAAGGGGATAAAGAAAGGAAAAGCGAATAACTCAGACACTCAGCTAGGATAATGGAAGAAGAGAGATAAGGATATCATACCAGCCGAGGCCCCTATTCACATGATAAGCAGGGAAAGTCCTATCTCAAAAAGGAAGTCGCTGGAAGAGCCCATCGACGGAATAAGGGAAATCACGTTCCCTCCCGTGTCAGGTTTAAAAATTCTTGTACCTTGTTTTTATCAAGGAACGTATATCCGATTAGTAAAGACAATCGAGCATACTGGACAGTGGCAGCATTGCAAAGTCTTCTTTCGAGCATTATTTCCTCGAAGTTGAACTGTCTATCAGAGCACTTCGGTAGAATTCAAAAATCCCTTGTGGGCTTCTCATCTGAACATTCTTGGCCTCTATGGAAGGAAGTTCCCCTGGAAGTTACAATATGAGAAAATCCTTACACAAGGACCCTCAACTTTGTTATTGTAAGGTCTGATTCTCCCCATAACTTACTGCTCGGAAGGACTGCTATGCAGAAGATGGGCATCGTAGTATCTATAATTCATGCAACAATAAAATTCCACACCCCTTACAGAATTGACACGGTACCCTCATCCTACGAATCTAACAAGATTAAAGAAGGAGAGAAGAAGATTAAGGAAACTCAATAGATTAATTACCAATACCTCATAAACACATATAAACACACATAAACACATAAAATCACATAAATCATACATTGAAACAGGCACCTAAGTCAACACTAATGGTTTGACTAACCTGCTCAAGCCCTGGTTGTCACACATATGTTGTCATTCTTAGAAACACATGTGATTAACGTCAAGATCACATATGATTCATGTCAAAATCACATGTGATCCATGTCAAAATCACATGTGATCTAGATGTATAACTTATCCACACTACATCAGTTTTCACAATTACTAACATTAAGAAGAGAAATGTTATAACATTCAGTAAAAAGAGTAGATAAAGATCATTACAACTTGTCCAAAAATAAAAAGACTACCATTAACCATGAGTTACGACCATCAATACTACGCAAAAATAAAAAGACTACCAAATCAGTTATCAACATAATGAGTACTACGACCATCAAGACTAC
The DNA here is from genome assembly GCA_026074375.1 of Tanacetum coccineum. Taxonomy (NCBI): domain Eukaryota; kingdom Viridiplantae; phylum Streptophyta; class Magnoliopsida; order Asterales; family Asteraceae; genus Tanacetum; species Tanacetum coccineum. Next base: position 6,700 of record BQNB010068482.1, on the reverse strand, counting down.
CAAAATAAAACACTACCAATTCAGTTATCAACATCATGAGTACTATCAACATCTTGACTTTTACGCTCAACCCTATTCTTAATTGCATTAACAATCATGGACATCTTTTTTGCTTCATCATTATCATTTTGGAACTTGTAAGCCAAGTCAAACATCTATTATGAATGCACATTCAACTCGCAACGAGACCCGTATCTCTGATTCTGGACCAAGTTTTTTATATTTGTTGGGTTCTTCTCAAAGATCTACAAAAATGTGAAAGTGCACTATTATCAGATACATATACAAATACAACAACAAAGGCAGAATGTACAATGTTCAACGCTTACACAAGCTCCAACAGATATAGATATGCAAACCATTTATGATATTTATATACATCAACAAACATAAACTATAGCAACCTACACAAAAATGACAACAGGGTAACAAAACCATTGCAATTTTGATTTTAAATCATTCCAAACCAAATTAGTGGCAAATATTCAACCTCTCAAACAACATGTGATTGCACAAAAATATCATATAACTCGGGTAGCTTTCAAGTAAAGATAGCATGACACGTAAATGAAACAATAATCCTCTTGATCAAAGAAAAGTGATTGTGTCGTTGTGTGGTGTTAAATTATGATTCAAGTTTTAAATTTATATTTTGCTAACTTAACCAAAAACAACACTTTAACGGGCAGTGTACCCGGTCGGTGGTGGTAAGTAGGGTGTCGAACACTTGGAGCGAAGTTAAATCTTTCAATTTATTAATACTTTGGTTTTTCTAATCTAAGTTAGTCTAATCTATGCTAAACCTATGCTAAACCTATGTTAATCATAAATCTAATGGAAAAGGGGGGGTTTTCAGTCTGAGAGACTGGCATAGGTTTTGTGGTGACTAAAACCAATTCAAGACATTTTAACCCACGCAAGCAAATTAACAGAAGATAAAAGAGCGGTCTAGCCAAATATAAGAAAACTGTATTAACCATTATTAATCCAATCAGAATGTTGGTTTGTTTATTACTGCAATGATCACTCATCTCGAGGCGGCATATCATTCTTAAGACTTAGGCGTTACTTCTTCCTAAGAGATAGACACGTAAAATTATGTCATAATAAAACGCATCCGCATAAAGCATCCTTATTTGTTGATTATAATCTATGTTAGGGATTAAGGCAATGGTGGTCTTGATAAACCCTAGATCATAGAGACTTTACCCATTTACTGCTTAACGGCTCTTTATATACTAGTATTCCACTGTCCAAGTCTTTACCAATTGATTAAAACATACTCGTTGCTACCAAGGTCACCTTATGGCTCAACTAAGCTCATAATCAAAGGGCAAAGATAGGTCAATATTTGTGATCCTATGATTCTAGATATATAGATTGCAATATGGAGAGCTATCCCAGACTCTTAGCCTATGCCCAAACAACACCGAAGTTGTAGCGCATTAAATATGCAGGACTAGACCTAATTGAATGGTAGGTCGCATACTTAAGCACGTAAACAAGTATAAATTGATGAACATAAACAAGCAATTCTATGATAAATTAAGAAATCGAGATAAACAAACCAAACATTAATATCTTCATAGCAATCGCTAATACCTGAAGGTATTAGCCTTCAAACATTATAATTAATACAAAAGTAATGATTTAGCCAAGGTAAACTAATCGAGTTAACGAATGATACCAAAAACTGAACGATTACAAGAATATAAGAAATTACACGTTGTCTCCTATGGAATGAATCGCGTTGCTCGACCTCTTATGCTCCTTTTCTCCTCTAAAAATCGACTTTTGTGGTTTAGGTATCAAGAATATGATTTTGCACACTTAAAACTCGTTTTTGAGTTTTCTATTTATAAGGTCTGAAGTCGGTTTCGATACGACGTATCCAATGTGTTGGATATAGCATATTGGGGGATTCTTGGAGTAGGAACCACGTTTGATATCTTCCATAATATTTTATTCCCATATAGCTTGAATACGGCGTATTGCCTTTCTTGGATACGGTGTATTGATCTTGTTTCCTTCGTGGTCTTTGGTGAGTGCGGGCATAGATATGTCGTATCTTCCTTAATGGATACGACGTATTGGACTTCAGACAAGTAATCTTCAAAATATCTTCATTTAAGCTCCAAAATGCGTGCCTTTTAGTTAACTTTCACCAAGTACTCCGTAATTACTGCAATTCTCAAATATGAACGATTAAGTAACAATTCTTTGCAATAATTATACAAAATGAGTAATATACATGGGATAAATGATGTTATAAATAGATGTTATTTAATGTCATCAATCATCCGTTTAGATTTTCGATTTTGTTGTGAGGTGCGTGGACAAGAAAAGCCAAACTGAATCCCATTATCAGCAAATAACTTATGGAAGGCATGATTGTCAGATTCACCACCATGATCACACTCAAAAGACTTTATCTTACACTTAAATTAAGTGTGAGTAACATTACGAAACAACATAAATATTGACAAAACATCAGATTTATTAACTAATGGATAAACCCAAATAAACTGTGAACATAGTATTTAAAACAAAAAAGACGCGGAATTGGGGAAACTCATAAATCTGAGTGAACAACGTCAAAACAAGACTTCACCAATGTATTAGAACTAACAAACAGAAGCCTCACATGTTTGCCAAGCTGACAAGCATGGCAAAGAACGGGCGGTTTCTGTTTAGAGCACGAAATTGAATTACTAGAAAGAATACGACGTAACACCTCACTCCTTGGATTGGATTACTAGAAAGAATACGATGTAACACGTTTTGGGCATGCGTTTGATTAATAAAACCAATTGGACTATTATATGTAGCATAACCATTAGGTCCCATATTCATGATGTAGGGTTTTGTAGTTTTATTGTGACCAGTGATATGAAACTAACAACTTATTATATCAAAAGGTACAAACCAAGCACCAAACTGAATAGCCATGAAAATCAGGCAATAAGATCAAATAAATATAAAACCACAAATAACACAACTCGAGTGGTAGAATACCAATGATTGATTGAAACCGGATAAATAGAAGATAACACGTCGACCGGAAAGTAAGCAATCCAACGATCGACTTACACTTGATAAAGAGAAGAAACACGTCGACTGCAAAATAAGCAATCCAACGATCGACTTACACTCGATAAAGAGAAGAAATACATTGATGAGTATTTTATTTTAAATATTATTTACCAAGTTTTAAATTTATAAAACTCGATTCACCTGACAAACACACTAACAGGCAGAGAACCCGATCGTAAGTAGTGTAGTGTTGGTAAATTCGAGGTTGTCCTAGGAGATAAAGGGTGGTTACAAATCTGAGTTTAAATTGGTTGTCACGTTTAAAAGCTGTTTAGAATAATTGATTTGTAAGAGAATGAAAACTTTA